>OMLB01058058.1:0-14580 GCA_900302555.1 Myripristis jacobus
GCACACACACACACACACACACACACACACACACACACACACACACACACACACACACACACACACACATACACACATACACATACTCGCTACCATGCACACATGCACTCCACTTCCCCTCTTATAGGTCAAAGACCATCTGGCAAACTCAAGGTTTACTTTAACAGCGCTGTTTTAATTAGCAAGACGTTTTATTAGATGAGAAATTAATCAAAAGAATACAAACACACAGTTAATCTGGCAAAAATTTGAGGGTTCCACATTGTTTATCAAAAGCCATCTGTATGAACCCTCTGAAAGTTGAAAATCCCTGAATCTTTTCTTCTCTCCTTTCTTCTTCCCTCTCCTCTGTGTCTTAAAAACACAGTAAAGTCACACAGTAAGCCGGATTGACTAACCGTAACATAAAAACAGAGCCTTTCATCTGTTCTCTGGTGACAAGTGGCACTGAAACAGTCAGTTTTAATTTGCTTTTCAAAACATGTTTTACATTTTTGGACACAAAGGGCTGACACTAACTTTAGAGACCCAATCTAACCCATTAATCATTCATGTCCCGCTGAAGCCGAGACACAGAGGGTTGGAGAGAAAAGTGCTATTAAAAATAAATTAGACAGAAAATCTCTTCAACAGCCCATGGGGAGTCAAACAGGGATTTTTGACTTAAGAGTAGTCAGACAGGGGCTAATAGTCAGTCTGTATGTGATAACTGTCCAGATCTAATTAACACATTAACAGAAAAACAGAATAAAAGGATGAGGATTATAGAGTAACGTGTACGATGGATGAGTGGAAGAGAAAAAAAAAACATACGAGAGTTTAAAAAATGGGCAGTCACGGTTTGATTTCACAACAATACGCAGGGAATTGTATGAAAGACTGAGCAGCCTGGTTTTTGGAGACCTCTATGAAAATTTGAATAAGAAACTGTGTTACTTACTCTGATGGCGCAATGTGCCTTAAGGCCAGTATATACTTGCTACAGAAAATAATTTCAAATTTTGTCACTGCTGTTTCTGTTTTCACTTTTTATACGGTTACATCCTTAATCATCATGCATCCTCACTGGTGTGGAGTGTGAATAAAAATCATACCACAAAGCAGCAACAAGTATACACAAATTTGTGTGTGGCAGCATTTTTGACTGTTTTTGCAATACCAACGGTCAACCAAAAAATAAAAACAAGAAATAGAGTGTGTTCTCACAAGCAAACTTTGACAAAAATATTATTCCTGATCTTATCTAACCTTTCCAGTGATCATTATAACCTAACCCTATCACAATCAAACAAATCCTCCCCCAACCTTCCATCCTAACTTGAATTACTGTTTCAGCAGAAATTAGCTAAAGTCAGAGCAGCCACATAAGAAATTTATCAGCAGAAGGAGCTGTGCGTGTATAGGTTTTCATTAGCATTAGAAGAAATTATGAGGATAGATTTTAATGAGCATTTTACAAACCAAGAACCATGCCCCTGCGTCAGCAGTTTTGAATCATAGCAGTAACATATGTTATCAGGAGCAAACAAGTTTTTCTAAATGTAATTATTTTATACTACAAGACTGAGGCAAGCTACAAGCCACGCAATTTACATCAGTCAAAGTAAGTTAGTGTCACAAACCAACATGATGTTTTTACTGAAAAAAATCACTACAAATAACGCCTGTAGTAACGCCTGTAGGAGTTATGGAAAGAAATCACTTATTTCATTTGTAAAAAACAACATAAATTATGCTGTAATAACAATAAGTCGAGGTAATCACTGGCTATTATAATGTCTCCTTACTTGAGGCAATAAGGTGACTGACAGAGGGACTGAAGGTGGCAGTAAAATCATGTTCATATGATTATGTATGACGACTATTCCTGATGAAAGTAAAACTGCATTTTTTTTTTTTTATTCTAACACGTCACCCATGAAACATTGCACCGTCAGTAGTGTATCAACAGAGACGGAGAACCTTGGGTCCATACCCGTATCCAGTGGTTGGCCTTCCTCTCCACAGCACTGCTCGGATGCTCTGAGAGCAAACCCCACAGACTCTGGAATAGCAGCCGTCTGCTCACAGCTAGAGACAGTACAAAACAACACAACACACAGCGGTTCAATCACAGAGTCATAAAAAATAATTCATTCAAATCGGAGCAGGTGTTGACAGGTTTATGGAACAGGTTTATGGACAGGTTTATGGAATTATATATGGATTGTATTGAGTAGGACAAAATAAAATAAAAAATGGTGGTCTTGGTGGTTTGATGTCGTTCCTCCCACAACACAGAACACAACCTACGTATTTTCTGCAAAGCTGTTCCATTTACTGTTCTGGAGAGGGCGTTAAAGTAAAAGTTGTCCAGTTAAAGGTGCACTCACCATCAGCGGTGATGTAAGGGTTCCAGCAGAGCCGACCCAGGAACTGGCCCAGGAAGGGAAGCCTCGCCATGGCCTCTGTAGTGGAGCCCTAAGGAGAAGGCCAGAGACAGTCAGATACAGAAGAAAGTGAATTTAATACGTATTTATATTTAATTTAGGAAGGTCCAACACCTCTGAGTGCACTAACTAGCTTGGAGTATACACTTAAACCTGCTCTGTGGAATTTTCCATTTGAAATTCATCTCCACCTTGCAGCAGTAAATTAAACTGTTTGAGGAACTCAACTGAGAGTTGCTTTCAACCTTCACGCCCAAAGAAAGGAGAATAAGAAACTTTTAGAGAGTCATGGAATCGTCTGATGAGGTAATTAGCCATGCTATAATTTCAATTATATATTTCCAGCAGAAATTTGTTGAATGTGGTTGACATGAATCGTGTCACTCAAGGTCAACTGCACACCAGCGCAGGAATGTCACCATAGACACCAGCTATTGCCATGTCCACAATAATGCCAAACGTGGGGGTTATTATTATGTGAACGTCACACTAAAGCATGACAGAGGTAGAGCCAGTACAAAAAAATCATCATCATTTCACGTTATCACAGATGTTAAAACAGGTCTCAATGTGCCCCAGGACATTTCTTAGCCTTAAAACTTAGCAAGCATGTGCCACAACACCTAGCATCATTAGACACAAGCGAGACCTAGTCCAGTAAATGTCTGAGGTGACTGAGTTTGATAGCACACACATCCACAGGTGTACAGCGTGTTGCTCATATATCACCTTGTTTCCCGCATTTTATTTCTCAGCCATACAATGTCACGCCACAACTCCCACCATGGTGGCAATAGTGAGAGATACACAGAACAGAGCACTGTGCAGAAAAGGGCTCTGGCTGAGGGTGCTATAACGGCAAGGGTTTTAGTATGTGTGTGTCTGTGTGTGTTTATCCAGCTCACAACAACAGACCATGTGATTCATTTCACCCCACAGCCAATTAAAAAAATCCAGAAATGCTTCAAGCTAGGAGAGGACATTGCACGCTCATTTCAGATTTTAAATAAGCATCAAACGAGACTTTCCATACATTTCAGAGTTGAAAACATTTAATTGCCCCAGATGTCCTGCATTTCTTAAGTGTTGCGGTGAAGGCCCCTATATTTTTACTGTATATATGCAGGTGTGCGACATTGTTCATGTTCCACCATCATACTTTTCTGGGTTTATTATGTGAACACAGACCACATAACATTTTATATTATGATGACTTCAGTGACATACAGAAAACAGATAAAAGGCATTGATTAACTATGATCAGGTGATACTCTGAGGCATAATAAATTTACAAGTTGCATGTCTGAACAACGTGCGCTCATGCATGTTTGTGAGTCCATCGTGCATACGTGACTGTGTATTGACTCTTCAACCCATAACAATACACCATATCCATCCGCTTCACCTCTGAGTTGCAAATTTCACAGCACAGTTTTGAGGCGGGAGAAGCCGACACCCAATCTAAATCTGACATATGCCAGGGTTAATTGAAGCAGCGTGCTGTTGCTGAAACAAAGATGATTCTGACTGTTTCGCAGCATGTACAGACAGTGTGAACAGCATTGTCCGGAGGGCAGGGTGTGACAGGCAGCCATGAAAACCTCTTACAAGACATAATGACCCCTTGAGCCAACGCCATCTGCTTAGAATTCGCTAATTAAAAAAGTGTCGAGTCTTCTTGGTAACTTTGTACTGTCCTATGAGTTTTAACTGTGAAGTAAATTGGGTCAGAGGACTGAATAAATGACAGAGGCTGTGAGAGAGGGACTAAATGAAAAAAGTAAGAGAAATAGGATGTAAAGAGGGATGAAGGAAGGGTGAGAACAAAGGAAGAAATAAGAGAAATGGGGAAAAGGGAAAGAAAGAAATTAGGCAAATTAGACCTTGTTATGCCAGTTTTCATCAACGCTGAATTTAGGCACTTTTTACCAGAGACAATTATGGAGCAAATGCACTGTGGTTAGAGACTGGTGTGGAGAAAAGGCTGCATAATATTTTCCATTTTTATCTCCTCATTTACTTCACTATTCTTGTTTTAACGGCATGCTGTAAAGGAAGGAACATTGTTAAGTGCCATATTAGTGCTATAAATACATTTTATCATTGTTTTCATTATTATATCCACCAGGCATTTTTTGGTAATGTACAGTATTCCAATGGCGTACAACCGGCTAGAGACAGGCTAGGCTACGAGAAACTAACCTGACTTATACAAGTGGATGAGATCATCAATAATGGGAAGCAGAATGGTAATCGGCCAAGTACAGTTTCTGTAAATGCCCCCCTCTATGTATCACTTCAACATGTTACTCCTCCCCCCCACCAACACCATCTACCCGGTCTGGCACACAACCCCAACACACGGCCTTCCTATCAATCTTACAACACATGGTAAAAACTGTGTGTGTATGTGTGTGTGCATGTGTGTGATGCAACTAAGAAAGAATGTTCGTTTGCAATGGCGACTCTACATCGCTTTGCACCTATTGGAAAATTGCAATATAGGTCTTTAAAGGAATAGTTCACCCAAAGCACAGAAAGTTTCTGTGTGATATGGCGAGGTTTCCAGTCTGTTGCAATCTTCCCTGTCTCCTGGCACCCCAATACAATGGGGCGAGGGTGGTATTCCTTACACGATATGCTTCTAATTCGTGCTCACTGAGGTGGATTGATACCGTTTGCCAGTTTCTGTAAAAAGATCTGTTGCTGTTCAGTTTTTCACATGTAAATTTTCAATGATTTGGGCTGCACAGAAGAATACCCAACCCCTTTGTATTGGGGTGCTAGGAGAGAGGGAAGACTACAGCAAGCTGAAAACCTTACCAAATCACCTAGAAACTATCTGGATAGACAGACTACACTACAGGTAAGAGAGAAAATACAGAAAATACATTTTTGTATTTTGAGTACACTGTTCCTTTAAGGATGACCCACTGCAACAGAATATAATCATAACTGACCAGTGCCAAATCCCAATCAAAGCCTTGTCTGGATATTAGTCTCCACTAGGGAGAACTTTATAGATGGCCCTGCTTGTCCAAAGATGAAGAAAACAGTGAAGAGACAACTTTTGTCTTTGACATCACTGAGCTAAAATCAGAGTAGTAGCTATTCAAAATAATTGATAACAAAATGACTCTGCTGATTGTATAAATAAATTCCATTGAGGCTCCATAATCCATTGCATAATTCCCCACACACTCTGCATCCATCTTATATGAGTGCTGCAGGATTTTCCAATCGATTCGTCTGGGAAGAAAAGTAATACTGTATCACTAGCAACTAGTCGTGGGAGAGTGTACTCCACTCCACTGCTCAGTGGCAGAATCTAAACTCAATTTTGGAAATGTTCTGTTACTGATCCAGCAGGTACTGGTTTAGCAAGAAGGTTACAGTTCTGGTGATTTTCATAAACATTTCTGAAGCACTTATAATTCTAATTTCATATTTTCATTGTAGGGTTTGCCTCTTTATTCCATAGTCTATCAAATGAATATCTGATCTAATTATTCTGTATAAAAAAATTTTTAAAAAAAAACAAAAACCTGAAGGCTACAATCATGAGCAGGGTAAAAAATTAAGAAATAATACGTTTTCCTCTCACAGCGAGTCTGTTTACCCCAATGTTCACTCATTCTAAAAACTGTGTAAACACTGTGCCAAATCACTCATATGATTGGCCTGCCAGCGTCCTGTGAACGGTCTTCTCTGCCAGTTATATGAGAAATGCATGATTTTTCCAATCCATATGAGCAACCATATAAGAAATGGGGAATAAACTGGGGTCACCAGCCAGTAAATAATCTGGAATTACAGCATAGGCCAGGTTTTCATCACTGTGTTTTGTCTGTGCACTGGCTGAGACTAATGTGACCCTCATTGTCGCCCATATGTATTGTGACATCAGCCAATCAAATTAAAGCAGCTTACTGCTATTTGGAAGAAACACCTGCATTACATGTCATTAGAGATGTGGTAACACATTTCTGGTGTTAAGCCTCCAAAACGAAAACATTAAGGCAAAGAGAAAGGTCATGGAATGACACAGGAGCCCCGTGATCCTGGCTAAAATATGAAACTCAAAAGCAGTGTGTAAATAATGCATGATGCAGTTTTATAGCGGGTAACAAATATTTTTGGCTGGTAAGTTTTCTCAGTTTACCTGCCATTGGCAGACGAGCTAAGAAGTAAATTTTGGACCCTGCATGCAAGCAAGAGGGGCATTCCTGGAACTGAAACCTTTCAAGCACAAACTACTCTAAGGTTGCTAACCCAGTGTAAACCAAAAAATTAATATTAATGGGAATATTTTTCATCTTTGGGCGAAAGCCACAAGAAAGTCGTTAAGTCATCAAAGGATCCAAAAAGTTGCCAAGAAGCAGGCTATCCTCAGCTGCTCTTTTATGAGCCCACTGCCAGTAAAAAGGATTTCACTTCAATTAAGCTCTACCCCGTCTTTCTCTCTCACTTTCTACCTCCTCCATCATCCTACACATTCTGACACATTTGGATGATGCAAACCCAAAATGGTGCAAACATGCCGAGAGGGAGAAAAGGAGATAAAAATGATTGGCACCACCAGTGTTCAATCTATTTGTCTATATTATAGACAGAGTTGCCAAGGTAGAGAAAAGGTAAAACAGAAGGAGAAACACTATGAGACTTATTATAACCACTGCCAAATTATTACAGTAAAACAAATGGACTGGGGAAAATAAATGAAAACCTGCACGAGCACCATGCCCCTAAGTTGAACAAAAACAAAGACCTCTTATGGGAGAGAGAGAGAGTATATTATGAGAGAGAAAAAAGTGAGAGAAAAATTGCTAAAAGAGAGAGAGAGTGAAGGCATCTGGACCAGAGCGAGAGGCGGTAGAAGGAGGCATGGGGATTTTAACACTGGGATCTCAGAGTCCCGCACCCCTCCTGTCCTCTGCCCCCTTCCCAAATTTGCTGGACTTGATATGGGGATACATTAGGTTAGCGCTGGAGGTCCCAATGCGGCTATTACCTGGCTAACTCAACATTGTAGCGCTGCCAACCAGACACACACACCGCTTCTGCACAGCACAGAGCAGCCTCTGTTATTCGGGCCCGACCGACGCTGGACTTACTGTTCATGCCCTGGCTCTGAGAGAGAGAGAGAGCGTGTGCATGGTTGTGTGTGTGTGCACTAGGCTTGCTGGTGTTTGCTGTAGCTTAGTGCTTCATTAATCAGGGGGCCATTTGGCTGATCAGCCTAATTGATTAACTGGCCTAATTAGTTTGACTACGCAGGGTGTTTACAACCTGTAGACTGGGCCCTTTGGTGGATGTGAACCCTGTCAGGTCGTAAGAGCAACTTGGAGAGATGGATATATTGCAGATGCAGAGCTATTCAAACCTGTCCAAAAACTGTCCTCAAAACAGTTCACAGCAGTTCAGAGGACTCAGAGCCTCTCTTTCATTTTATGAAAGGTAAGACTGTGAGGAGAGATACTTCATTTGAATCCGTTCTGTCCACTCACCGTGTTGCTGATGTGTGTGAGGAGGAGCTGCAGGAAATCCCTCAGTCTACTGAGGTGTAGGCAGGTGTCCTTTTGGGTCTCTGGGCTGTCAGCCTGGCCCCAAGCCACCACTTTCCCCAGCCAGAACTGCATCTCCTGGACGTCCAGCAGCGGCTCTGCCTGGGGCTCAATCAGCTGCTGAGACATGAGGCTCCAAGGATTTGTACTGGGTCCAGATGAATTTACCTAGAAGCTAAGAGAGATCCGAGGTGTGAAAAATACCAACGAAGACAAGGCCACATTCCTACAAACTTAAACCATCAATGTGTCTCAAAGATTTTGCATTTCCAATTACTCTATCCTTACTTTCTGTTTAATAAGCTAAATTGATCTGTAAACAACTATTTGTCAGACACTGACAGGTATGGTAAGTGTAGTCATGCACCATTAGTTTACCCAATAAGGAAACACTGGAAGCTATTTAGGCAATGATTATTTTAAGTGCCTAAGCTTTGGACACTATGTGATGCATGCATGTGTGGGCCAGTTAAGCCTCGAAATTCATAATCATCCTGTTTTCTCAAGAAATGGATGTAGATTAAAGCAAAGTGGGTTAAGCTGGTTATGTTAAGCCCTTACTGCCACAATCTAATTATCTAACTTTTTAAGCTGAGGGATCAAGCCTTCTCAATACACTCTCTCATCAAGGTCTACTGAGAAATAAACAGTGCATTCTTCACCTTTTATGATGATGGGCAGAAAAGAGTGGGGGGCCAACTCACAGGGGTGTGCGAGAATGTGTTTTGTGTCTGCACAAAGCCTGAGAATTTTGTGTGTGTATGTGTGTGTATTGGTTGTTTTTAGCCATAATGACAGGTCTGTGTGGGACACCACTGGGTTGTGTTTTACGATCACCTCGTTACAGACGACTTGTTTAATGTCTTGCCATCATCTCTGCTGGAAAGCCCCTATGGCTCGCCGATGTGAATATATAAATGCTCGTTTTAGAGGAGGGAAAAAAACCCAACCAAATTAGGAACAAACGCCTCTTGTTGACTTGTGTTGGAGCTTGGTTTTCAGCACAGCAGAGGTGGGACAGAAATGCATGCTGAATACTAAAGAAGTACTCGCACACGGTCTCTCTATCACACATGCAGATAAGTGCATATGCACACATGTGCACACATGCACAAACAGGCAGAACTACATAAAAAAAAAAAACATGCACACAGGCACACAACTGCATCCACACACAACCACACACACACACGTATATATTCGCATGCGCACATGCACACTCTCGCTCAGGTGCTGGCCAAACACATTTCGGAGCAGGAACGAGATGTGACTGGTCAAATATTATCTTTGAAGATTTGTTAAACTAAGCTTGTGGACTTTGGGTCAAGGGGAGTTTGCCATTCCAATTATGAGATTGTTGACGTTATTTCAAAATAATCAAATCAGTTAAACATCACATGCTGCAAATCTACTGCCATATGCTCCAGTATGTGGGATTCAATAAGGGCAATGTATACAGCGGTGTATCAGCAATTATGACTGATGCTGATTAACAGAACAGTTTAATTAGTAAACACTAGACGGTAAAATGTAAGGATGCAGCTCCTCATCATCCAGTTGTGAAAACCAGGGGTTGTTTTCCTCTCACTTGAAAAGGGAACACAGCCACTGCTATTACACACAGCCTGTGATACAAACCACAATTGAAGGAGTGTGAGAAGGGCCTCAGGTCTGATTATGCAAGGAGCACCTTCGCCAAACCCGTAATCCAACACTTTCCCCTTTCAACACGCACGTAACGTTACGCAGCGTGTGAAAAATGTTACTTGACCATTTCTGCGCCCAACACATTACACATTACCCGAGTAATTTGTTGATGTGTAATAACCAAACCACACCACAGGATGCCAGTATTCCCTGTTCTCTAGCTGCACACATGGTGACAAATAACCTCTCAATTAAATGCACTTGAACCAAATAATTTCAAGCTGCTGAGGTTTAATTCCCCTACTGTGTGTCAAATTCTTGTAAGACGGTGAGTAATTTAAATTTAGGAAGCGCAATTAGCCATGTTGTCACCTTTTCGTCGCCTTGTAAGAAGCTATTTAAGCTCTTAGCTCGTTAGCAACGGCCTTATAAAGTTGGTGCAGACGCGCACTACCTGTAAATACGACGTCCAGCCATCAAAGCAGATCTTCTACTAAGCAGAGGCTTCACCACATCCCGTCCGTCTTCAGAGATAGTTGTCTTTCTCTCCCGCGATGTAAACAAACTGAACTTCCCTCTTCCTCGGTACTTCCGCGTACGGGAGAATACTATTGGCTGGGAGCCGCAGGACCCGCCCTCCTGGCAGTGCCTGCTGGGAATCCGAGTCACGTGACTTTCAGGAGCGGCAGAGAGAGAGAGAGAGAGAGAGAGAGAGAGTATTATTTCTTTCCATGCAGAGATGCCCTGTATTCTCTGTCACACTGTGAAAATAAATGAATAAAATCAAATAAGCCGTCTCGCTCACAATGTGTTTGTGTATCATTCATTAGAATTATAATCTGAACACTGTGAACAATTTTGGCCAGTTTTTGCATATTTTGAAACTCTTGTCATATTATGAAGTCTAGGTGAAATCTGTTTTCACTCAGCCCCTTTGCTGGCTGTATTTTCCAAAGCATATTATTAAGTAAAAACTTGCAACTTTATTTTGGTGATTTTGGTGTCCTGGCCCTTTACTGGCTGATAAAAAAAATGTGCAATCCTTGGTCTGCTGCACACCTTTCAAACTCATGGGATGAAATTTGAAGGGAACTGCATGGCTATCAAGGTAAAAAAATAATGCTGCTCCTATTAATTCTTGAAACGTTTGCATGGTTTTCATCAGACATCCACCAACATACCAATGTAACGGTACTTCCCCAACTATGCAAATAGTGCTGTTTGTAGGCTATATTTATGTATGCAGTTGCCTGTGTCATGTCTGCACAATATGCAAGGTCCTCTAAGTTTTCTTCTGCACCAAGTGTGTTAATCTTTCATGCAAGCAATTCTGATTTTAACATATTTTATTTTAATCAGTTTTTTGGTTGGAAAGTGCATCATCCACTTAGCCTCCCAGAGACAGCGAGGCATATTTGAGGTTTTGAGGCATCTGTTGAGAGGGGGAAATAAAGATGGGAGGTGTGAAGAACTGAACAGAGCAAATCTGACAAATTCTTGTTGTGTTTGATGAACGACTTGCGTCCTGGCTGACGCTCAGCGTTGCCTGTGTAAGCCACTGAATGGGAACCAGAGACGTCAGGCTCAGCGCTCCAAACACCGAAAAGAAAAACACCCGTTTGCTGACTCCTAATTGGCACGCATCTGTAAACCCTGCTTCACTCTTCACAGCTGAATTTGTTCCCACAGGGACCGAAGCGTTTTGCCTCAGCGTCCTATTGAAGGCATCGGTGAGAACAATCTGGTTGTGACTTAAAGTTTACAGAGCTTCTTCATCAAGTTCATAAAGTTTTGATTCTCTCCAAATTGTGTGGTGGGTGTGTCTAGAGTAAATGTTTTTATTATTGTCTGTTATACGACATGGGCCTAATTATTAGTTACCTTTCTGACAGGATGACAGACGACAGTCCATAGAACTGACTGATATGTGGTGGCCACAGGGAGATAATGAGATCATTTTCTACAAAGATTTGATTATTCAAGTGTATTATCACTGTCAACATCTCTTGCCTCAGGAACAATTTATCTCCATAAATACAGAGCTATTATGAGAGTTAAAAGTAACTGTTAAATTATAGATAATAAATTACACGTGAAGACAAAAAGTGTCAGATAATGTTACTCCTCCAGTCTCCTCTAGTTATTTCTCTTTTCTTTTCTATAAATAATACAACTGATATTGTAGGCCAGAGAACACAAGTTTTATTTGTATTACAGTAAATCTGTGTTGTTTGTAAGAATTTATGCAAAATTAAGATTCAGATGTCTTTATTGATCGCACAGGGAGAACATTTGTCACAGAAGCAAAATGAGCAATTGAAGTGAAGAAAATGAACATCCAAAAAAAATTTTTTATGATGTTCAAACAATTACTGGAATTCTGAAGGATCAAAACGTGAAAAGGTTGGTTTGTTTTTCTGAAACAGCAAAGGAATACATTTAAACTGGATTTTAAGATTGTAAAAAAACAACAACAAATCTATCTATCTACATCTATATTGATATATGTGTGTGTGTGTGTGTGTGTGTGTGTGTGTGTGTGTGTGTGTGTTTTAGAGTGAAACTACCAATAGGAGCTTAGTTACTAATTAAGTTGGCCTTGATTTTGAGATAAAGCTGTCATGTAGTCACTTAGAGGCTCACTGGAGGGGGTGGAGAATGCCTGCAACAATGACTGTGCTGTGCTTTGTGTGTGTGTGTGTGTGTGTGTGTGTGTCTCTGTGTGTGTGAGTGGGTGGGTGTGCATGCATGAATGTATACATAGAATAATGTGTGTCCACTTGGGTTTGAATACGTGCATCGACTACACATGTATATGTGTGCTGGCATATGTGCATGTATACTCACACTCACACGTCTGTGTGTGTGTGTGTGTGTGTGTGTGTGTGTGTGTTCTGCATTTCAGGGGTGAGGGTCCAGAGCACGAAGCAGAGTGCATACCATGGACAGGAACTCAGGGGTCTTGAAGTGCGTCCCTCTGGAACCCAAAGCAAACTTTGAGGGGTTCCTGGCCTGCATGGCTCTCACTGACAAATCACTTAGAGGCTCCAGCCAGACCCAGCACTCCACTGCACCAGGAAAAGGTTGTTTAAATACACAAAATGTCATGTGCGTATGCATGCATGGTGCATGCATGAGAAAAAAATGATTCAGCCACAGTAAAGCATGGTTTGCGTGTTGTATACACAAGCATGCTTTCATCACTGTGCGTGTGCTACGCTCAGTCTAATATGAGAGCATGCTTCTTGTGCAAGTATCTGTGTGTGGTCAAAAATGTTGTTGGTGGTTCATACGCCTACCACTTATGAATATACAAGCATAAGCCATGGCATGTATGTGTGTATGTGCGCATGTGCGTTCCAGAGAGGCGGCGGCGGCTGTCTGTAAGACGGGGAATGTGTTTAAAGTGGTCTAATGGCTCCACAATAGACATCAGAGCTACTGTGGTGAGACAGTCAGGGACATGAGGCCCGTGTGTGTGTGTGTGTGTATGTGTGTGTGGGCAGTTAGCATGTGTGTGTGTGTGCAGGTGTGTATGTGGATGGTTGTGTGTGAGCTTGCCCTATTTCCCTCTCATGGCATCTATATATCTATCTCTACCTATATACCTATCTATATCAATGATAGATAGATAGATAGATAGATAGATAGATAGATAGATAGATAGACATTTTTTCACATACATACACAGATACATTCAACTAAGTGAAAAATTCAACCAAAGATGCCATTGTTGCACTATTACAATACATAGAAAATATCTAGATGTCTTGTGCATGTATTTTATACAAATTCCCCTATAATTCAGCGGAACATATTTTGTATCTTCTACGGAGACAGACACACTGTATATTTGTATCTCTGGAAACTCCTATGGACTGTGCCATCAGCATCTCAGCATCACTGACTGTCATTAATAATCATTTTTTGAAATCCTTGAAAAGATGATTCAGCACTAAAGAACTAAAGTGCTTTCTCCCTTGAAATGCAATTCATGGGAGAACTGAATAATCCCTCAACTGCAGTAACCTCCCTTTTTTCAGAAAACTGCAGAGTGACTAAACTGTCCTTTTTATCATAAGATTAAAGTAATCCCTTTATTGTTATGCGTTGCTCTAGAAACTGCTGAGTATGAATGTGTGGGTAAATGGAAAGTTTATGTTCCTGACTTGAAGGTGAAGGTCATGCACCACAGATACACACACACATAAAGATGCGTACACAAACACACATATACAGGAACCTTCTTAATTACAAATATTTGTAATCCAGAAATCCTCAGCTGTTCCTGACACTGGATGAAAGTGCGTCAATTTAACATTTATGTTAGTGTCTCCATCAATAAATGTCCATTGAAAAAAGCAGTAGAGCTCAGAAGGCACTGACCCAGGTTCACCATCAGCTCCACCCTAACTGCCCGCTTGGGCCAACATGTAGGTCAACCAGGGCTAGATCGCTCCACATGTGTGTGTGCATGTGCATGTGTGAGTGCATGCATGCGTGTGCATATAAGCCTTGTAAAAACATCAGCATATGGGTTTGGAACAAGGTCTTTGGCAATACCCGAAAAAACGAGAGAGAAGGAAAGAAAAACCACGGCAAAAACTTGAGAGAGTGTGGTTTGATGCCCAAAGTGGAAACCCACACACTGATGTTTTTGTGTGTGTGCATGTGTGTGTGTGAGTGTGTGCATTTGTCCTTGTGGCTGTGTATGTGTGTTTCTGTGCCTATGCTCATATGGTCACACATATGGATGCAGACAGAAATGTAGTATAAACCACGTGTGTTTTTACTGTACTGCTACTCTGTGATTATTACAGAGCCAAGAGAGGGGTTGTCACGCAGTGAGGCTGTGGCGTGTCTATATGTGTGTGTCTGCACGTGTGTGTGTGTGTGTGTGTGTATATGAGCGCGCATCTGCGAGTGCGTCAACATTCGTG
>OMLB01058061.1:0-12647 GCA_900302555.1 Myripristis jacobus
ACACACACATATATATATATATATAGCTTAATTTGTAATATTTATACTACTACTATATTTATTTTTTATGAACTACAGTGAGAAAGTGTCAGACTTTGTGTGTTCAGCTAATGGTGTCAGTGATCTGTGTGTTAAGACTGTGGCCAGGATTTTTCCTATCCTTCCCCGCTGCTGTGGAATAACCTCCCTTCTGTTGTTAGGCAATCAGAATCTGTGGATTCCTTTAAATCCAGACAAAAAACTCATCTCTTCAGCTTAACTTATGGTTAGACAGTTAGTGGTATGGTGGGCCGGTTCTCCGTCTCAATTAAGTAACCCATGAACTCACCTGCTGACGAGATTATTGCTCTCTCAGAGCTAATTATTGATCAGTCTTGTTCTTTCAGATAGCTAACGTTTCCCCTTGTCTCTCTGTGTGTGTGTGTGTGTGTGTGTGTGTGTGTGAATGGCTGATGTGAGTTTTTCCGAGTGCATGCTCAGTCTTTTATTGATCTAGGTTACCATGGTGTTGGTGGATGTGTGGCTCAGGTCCCAGGCTGCTCCAGTACATCTGGCTCCACTCGGCATCCTCATACTTCATCCGCCACCTGTTTTACATTACTTCTTTTATATCATACATATATATATTTTTTGTTATACTGCTTCTGTGCCTCTATGTTATCTGTGTTTTTGATTTCTGTGTTTACAACATTCATTGCACATCTGGTCGTCCTGGGGAGGGATCCCTCCTCTGTTGCTCCCCTGAGGTTTCTTCCTATTTTCTCCCTGTTAAAGGGTTTTTTTAGGGAGTTGTTCCTCATCCAGTGTGAGGGTCCAAGGACAGAGGATGCTGTATTTCCTGTAAAGCCCTTTGCGACAAATTTGTAATTTGTGATTCTGGGCTATATAAATAAATTAAAATTGAATTGAATTGAACTGAACTAAATTGAATTGAATTGAATTGACTCTGCACCGCGTCCGGTACGAGCAAAGTTTTCCAACTGACTTTATATCAAAAACTAGCCGGTAAGAGCGACCAGATGTAAAAAAAAAAAAAAAAAAGAAAAAGCGGTGTGTCGGCAGTGAGAGATGTGACGCGAGTCGCATCTGAGTGAGTGACAGCTGAGGTTCTCCCTGTGTGTATGTGTGTGTGTGTGTGTGTGTGAGCAGGGCACACGGCGTAGGGGAGGGGCGCTTTGTGTGGCCACAGTGGACACCTTCAGCTACCCAATGGGGATTTTCATTTGTCACGAGCATAGATATTGACTCATATTACTCTGATAATACTCGTACTCATCAAAAGTGCTTTATCCATACCGGATATTCATTTCAGCCGAGTATCCGGCTCAACTCTAGTAATGACTAGTGATGGTACCCATGCCGATACTGGTATCGGGAAGTGCCCGATATAGCCTTATTTGGTCATATCGGAATCGGCGAGTACGCCCGTTAATGCACCGATACTACCACCGGTATCACCACGTGATGCAGATGCACGCAGGGCGCCACCGCGCCGGTAAGCTATTATTGCTTGCGTAGGAGATTCCTTGTAAGGGAGCACTTGTTTTCGGTGCAAAGTATAGTTTTTGACAAAACCATGACGGAGGTGCGCCATCTCAAGCAACCTTGAGCCATGTGAGGCCCCGCCAAGCGAACTAAAGCAAGCGAGTCGCCAGGCAGAGCATTGCGAAGGTCGATTGAGCCGACTCAACGCTGTTCAAGTTACGTACTGATAGAGACAGAATAGTAAATCTTCGCCCCCCCGACTTTAGGCACCTCCGTGCAGTCCAAGTGAACACAGCGGAGCGCTCCCTACGTCTGGTTCAGCCAGTCACAAGCCATGGCTGAACGGACACAATTATCGCCACCGGCAAACAACAAATGTGCCCAGCATGTGGTGGTCATGGTGCTGCTGCTGCTACTACTAGTGGAGAGTGAGGTAAGGTTGGTAGTGTACAGCAGAAGCACACTGGTATCGGATCGATATAGGCTTTTGGGCAGAATTTAGTATCGGAATCGGATCAGCAAGGAAAAAATGGTATCGTACCATCCCTAGTAATGTCTTCATGAACTTCTTTGATAATAAAATCTTAACTATCAGAGATATCTTACTAACACCGACCTATCCTCAAACATCAGAACCTTAGTTACAGATGTAAAACCTGACATATATTTAGGTTGTTTTTCTCTAATCGACCTCCCTGAACTAATAGAGACAGTTTCCTCATCTAAACCAGCTACCTGTCTCCTAGACCCCATCCCAACTAGGTTGCTTAAGGAAATTTTTACTTTCAATTGGCACATCTCTACTTAATATGATCAATCTGTCTTGAATAACAGGTTATGTACCATGCTCCTTTAAACTAGTATATATATTTTTTTAAATATACTGTCGATCGAGGTGTTTTAGCTAACTACAGACCGATATCCATCCCTCTCCAAGGTCCTTGAGAAACTAGTTGGCAAGCAGTTGTGTGACTTTCTTCATCACAGCACAGAGACAGGTGAAAGTCACTAATGACCTCCTTGTTGCTTCGGACAAAGGGTTTCTCTCTGTACTTGTCCTGTTAGACCTTAGTGCTGCGTTCCAACATCTGATCTCAGAGACTGGAACATTTAACTGGCATTAAAAAAAAACTGCATCAAACTGGTTACAGTCCTATGTATCAGATTTTCAATTTGTACATGTTCATGATGAATCCTGCATACACACAGACATTCTACATGGAGTTCCACAAGGTTCTGTGCTTGGACCTTTACTGTTCATCTTGTATATTCTCTCTTCAAGCAATATTATCAGAAAACACTCCATAAATGTTCAATGTTATGCAGATGATGCCCAATTATATTTATCAGTCAGATGAAATCAATCAGTTAGCTAAACTTCACGCATGTCTTCAGGACATAAAGAGCTAATCACCTGCAATTTTCTACTACTAAATTCAGACAAAACTGAAGTTATTGTAATAGGCCCTAAACACCGTAGAAATGCATTATCTAATCATATAGTTACCTTAGATGGAGTTAGTTAGTTAGTTAGTTAGTTAGTTAGTTAGTTAGTTATTTTTCCCCAGGATGTGTTATTTAACTCCCATATTAAATAAACTTCCAAGTCTGCCTTTTTTTCACCTATGCAGTATTGCAAAAATCAGGCACTTTCTTTCTCAAAAGGAAAAGGTTACTTCTAGGCTGGATTGCTGCAACTCCTTCCTCTCAGGCTGCCCCAGGGCCGGCCTGTGGCATAGGCAGTATAGGCAAATGCTAAGGGCGCCATCTGCTGGAGGGGCGCTGCTGGCGGCCAGAGAGGCACCAACATGGGCAGGGCCAGCACTGGGCTGCCTCAACAAGTCTCTAAAGACTCTTGGGTTGATTCAGAATGCTGCTGCACGTGTATTGACTGGAACTAAGAAGAGAGATCATTATTCCCATATTAGCTTCTCTGCACTGGCTCCCTGTAAAATCCAGAATCGACTTTAAAATCCCCCTCCTCACTTACAAAGCCCTTCATGATCAGGTACCATCTTATCTTAATAAGCTCATAGTGCCTTACCACCCCACTAGAGCGCTGTGTTCTCAAAATGCAGGCTTACTTGTGGTTCCTAGAGTATCCAAAAGTACAATGGGAAGCAGAACCTTCAGCTATCAGACTTCTCTTCTGTGGAACCTTCTTCCAACTCGGGTCTGAGAAGCAGACGCCCTCTCTTCATTTAAGAGTAGGCTTAAAACCTTCCATCTTGATAAAGCCTATAAGTAGGACTGTCCCATAGTTCTGCTGCTATAGGCCTAGACTGCCGGGGGCCCTTCCATGATGCAATGAGCTCTCTCTCCTCTCTCTCCCCTCTCCTTCCTCACATATCCATATCCCATTAATACATGTTACTAAGTGGCCATCTTCTCTCTCCTGTAGTTTTGTGCTCTCTCCTCTTCTTTCTCTCTTCCTCTGTCTCTTTTCAGAAGGTATTTCTGCCTCTGGAGCTGTAGAGTCTGCATGTATGATGGCAAAGCACCTGCTGCTCAACCCTTCTGGTCAGGCAGAGGGTCGCCCACCCAGAGCCGGGTTCTGCTTAAGGTTTTTGGCCCTGTTAAAAGGATTTTTTCCTCGCCACCGTCGCCCTGTGCTTGCTCTTGGGGGGAATTTTGGTCCATGAATTTGGCCGATATCTGCTGGGTTTCTGTAAAGCGCCTTGAGAAAACGTTTGTTATGATTTGACGCTATACAAATAAAGTTGAATTTAATTGAATTGAATTGATGTCAGTTTGATGTTCATGAGTTGTGAGTCACAGCAACATATTAGTAAAAAATAACTTTAAAAAAGCTACAACCATAGCAACAAAAAAAGCTACAAACAATGACAGAAAACAGAAAGGGAACATGGGAAATGAGCAACAACTCTTAATAACAGAGAACTCATTCTTTAAGGCAGTGATTCTCAAATGGCCGTACGCATACCCTAGTTCACTGGAATACTGCATAGGGTACATGAGATTTAAAAAAAAATATCAGTCACACATAATTCCCAAAATAATTAGCCCCTACTATAATACATTCAGTAAAAATGTAAATGTAAGTTTGATAAAGCATATTTTATCTTCAGTTTTCCCTCCGGGTTTCCTGAGGGTGTCAAGGTGTTTGTGGTTTAAATCTGCTACCATGGTTGTCAGGCAAGGATGTTAGTTTACTATGACCAGGAAGCAATACAGCTGAAAATGAGACAGAAGAGTAAAAGAAGCAAAAACAGAAATAAGAAAATCTCCTCAGTATCAGGTTGTTGTTTCACACACTGATGGAGCAGGATTGGACCTCTGCATAGAGTATATTTTTCTAACTTTTTTTTCTTTTTTTGCAGTCATCAGTTGGAACTTGGCTGAAAAAACATTTCAAAGGGGGGCCATTATTGAAAAAAGGTTGAGAACCACTGTTTTAAACAGTCTGTTTCCAGCTTCCCACTGATAAACCAGTTGGCTATACAAACAGTTTGCTGTAAATTCAGTCAGATGATCTCACCTGGAAGCCCTGGACAGCGATGCGGATAGTGTCTCCCACCTTGGCCTTGCTGGGGCTCATTGACAGCTTAGGCCCTCTAGGTGCAGCTGGAAAAGTGGTAAATTTAAAGTGGTAAATTTAAGAGAAAAAACTCACAAACCTCAGAAAAATAGCATTTTCTTATATTTATTTTTCTTAAATTCTTATACTGATAAAAGAGGCACATGGCTTTACTTTACAAGGTTGTATCAGACATGCACTGCTGACAAATTCTGCTTTGCAGTTGGATCTAGTAAAAAGGAAATCCTGGTGATTTTAGCTCACAATCACAATATTGTCTTATTTTTTTCTCATAAATTTGTGACTTTATAATCTCAAAATTTTTGAGCTTTTTTTCTCATAAATCTATCACTTCAATCTCAGAATTTTTCTCAGAGTTTTTTGTCACAAATTTGTGACTTTATAAACTCAGAATATGTGAGTTTTCTTGTAAATTTACAACTTTAATCTTGGAAATTCTGTTTTTTGTTTTTTGTTTTTTTCTTGGAATATTTTCTGTAGTTTTTTGTCTCGCTACAGTGGCCTGAGGATGCTGTTTTCTGACTTTGTCTGGTTATGGACATTTGACTTTGTGTCCCTGTATTTTTTTTCACATTGCCACATGTGCTTTTACTCCTTTGCCTTGTGTACTGTATGATTTTAAATTCTACATCTGTGTAGTGTTTTTAGGTGGTATGTATTTTTCATGTCTCTTTTTGTGAACCACATCAATGACTATTTTTTTTGTCAAAGTTGCGATAAATAGACATTAGTTTTCTGAATCTGAATTACTGGGTAGCTCAAGTAAGAACTGTCATATTTTGTTATACAGCAGAAGATCTACCTTTATGGAGGGATATTGACTTTAACTATTTAGGGCTACCTTTCCCAACATACTGTGTATCTACTCAGATAGCCTAAAAAAACACAGAAAAGATAACATTTAACCCTATCATTAGAAATATGAAACAAATATGCTCTCTCACTTCACTCCAATTTAGGGTGAAACAGGGGGACGTCACACCAATAACGTGAATCATGAATTCACCTAGTACAGTATTCCTCACAGATGATTTTTTCTCAAAAATGCTGTGCTTTATGGGAGCTCATCAAAAGCAATCCATGTCTAACCCTCCTCTTTCGCTTGGAGGGACTTGCTATAAATGAACTGCAAACAGCATAATAAAAACAGGTTTCAATAGCATATCATATCTGAAATGTATGGTCTGGTAATATAGCAGTGTCCAGAAGCCTCAGAATCTAAGTTTTACCCAAGAAAATGTTGACCGACTTAAACAATCTTGGAAATTCTTTGAATATTTGGCTAGTTCAGAATAAAATGGCGATTGTGGTTAGTTGCTACAGTGACAACATACATAGAGCAGTAAAGCATGTCACATTACATTGTGCTGTTGCTGTTTGCTAAAAGTAGAAATCAGTGTTAATTGTTTCCACCAACTGAAATCCAGAGGTTAGTCCGGTGCAATAGCAACAATGCACCATCCTGCTACGTTGATTAGAATAGTCTGTTCTACTCTAATTCAAGTTCTGTGGTACAGAACAAAACCACTGGAGTCTCCTAGTGGTGACAACTAAACATTGCTAGGTATGGTGGTCCAGCAAGCACAGCCCAGACTATTCTAGTTAATATGGGAATAAGCTGATCATCCACCAGCTGTGTCAGTCAGAGAGAGCAGGTTATTCCAGCATGATGTCTACATGCATTGACCCAAAACCAGCTTATCTGAGCAACTGGATTAGAGAGGGAATTCAAACAATCTGTGTCTGATGTGACTCCACTTACACAGTGTGACCTCTGCCTGCATGGGCATGGACAAGGCTGGGTGCTTGACTTCACAGCTGAACAAAGCCTCGTTGTCCAGCTGGGGGTTGAGACTCCATGTCAACATGGCTCTCACCTCCATGGTGCTGCCACTAGCCACCTGGTGACGGTGTTGGAAGTAGTAGAGTGGGTCATTGCTCTGAACCCACCGGGGAAACTCCCGACTCACCACGGTCTCAGGAATCACCTCGGTGGTCGGGCCTGCTGGGTCTGACTCTATCTCTTTTTTCCCTTTCTGCTCCTCCTCAGGGCTATGCTGGCCAAGCCGAGCTGGCTTTGCTTCTTGCTCCAGTAGGGACAGGGACCTCTGAAGCTTGGTGTCATCCAGGTCTCGACTGCTGAGATGCTGGGAGATCCGGAGTCCTGCTTGACGCCTGCCCTGGTTCTTTCCCAGGCCCTGGACATTGCTTAGGTCTCCTACTATGGTAACAGATGACTGGGCAGAGGGCACCGCTTCAATAAGCTCACCATCCCGCTTGAAGTATACCTGAAAGAGGAGACAAAGACAGTTTGACAGTTTGACAGGAACACTGGCAGTATTTCAAAACTATGATGGTGTTATAGGACCACTGTAGGAAAAAAAAAAATATGGAGCCGGGGGAGGGCAGGTAATACTCAAAAAAAAAAAAAAAAACTCCAAGATTAAAGTGCTAAATTTACAAGAAAAAACTCACAAATTTCTTGGAAAAATAGTTTTTCTTTTACTTTTTGGTCAAGGACGTACATGGCTTGACTTTGTAAGGTTGGATTAGTGACACACTGCAGTCGCTGCTGCTTAAGGAGCAGGCTTGCAGCTGATGACCACATTAAATTCTACTTTCAATGGGACAGAGTAACAAGGAAATCCTGCTGATTTTAGCCCAGAATCACAATACTGTTTTCTTCTGAATAGGCCCAAGTCACGGCAATGTCTCTTCACAGTCTGATGATGACAGTAATATGATTCTGGGCTCAGATCACCAGGATTTACTTCTTTCTAAATCCCAGAGAAGAAGAAAAAGTAGTTTTCTGATTTTTTTTCTGATCTAAGAATTTTAAATATACATGTATATATAAAATACATATATATTAGTTTGTTGTTTTTTTCTTGTAAATTTACGACTTTAAATTTAAAAAAATTTCAAGCTCTCGCATTTTTGTTTGATCACTAAGATTTTGTGGTCCCCAACAGGTGCCTCCAATTCTATACAGTTAAGGATGTTTCTGTCTGCTCAGTAAGGATTTGTTGTTGCAAGCTGTGTTTTTTTTGTTTGTTTGTTTGTTTTGTGTTGATTTTTTTGTTTTGGTTTGTTTTTTTTGGCGCAATTCGTAAAGCTTGCCAAAAGAGTATAGTGATGATAGAAGAAGAGTAGCATCATCTCACCATTGGAGCTGGCTTTCCTCCTGTAACAACGCAAACCAGAGTGAAGTTCTGGGCCTCGTAGCGGCTGAAAGGAGCAGGACTGTCCGCCGCCACCACTGAGATAGACTTTGGAGGGGCTGCAGAGAAAAATAGGTTGTTTGACATTGTTTGACCACAAATGTTTTGTTTGTTTGTTTGTTTTAATTAAATCATAAGTCAATATGATGTCATGAATATGATAATATCTGACAGCAGATTAGAAGATACCAACCACTGAGAAGAAGAAAGAAAGAAAAAAATGAGGAAGGAGAGAAAGTAGAGGGAGGAAACCCATAGCAAAATTCCTCAACACATCTGGTAACACTGTTTTACCAAAAACTCAGAAGGGAAATTTACACAGTACAAGCCTTGTACCGTGTAAATTTCCCTTGTACTGTTACTGCTACTTGTAGTACAAGGCTTGCAAAAACACAAAAAACACCAGCACACTGAAGTAAATGGCACATATCTTTGGCTAAGAGATAGCCAAAGAAGAGATAAAGTGTTGTTATACAGTATATATATATGGCAGGACCAGCTATGAGGTCTGGCTGGGCTCAGCCTGAACAGGTCATGCAGGGGCACCCTCTTGTCTGCTCACCACCTGCGAGAGGAGTAGAAGGGGCTGGGTGTGATGCCACATGGGTGGTGGGTTGGGGCGGGAGCCCTGGCGGACTGGACCTACCATGCAGAAACTGGCTTTTGGAATGTGGAATGTCACCTCTCTCGGGGGGAAGGAGCCAGAGCTGGTGCGGGAGGTGGAGTGGTACTGACTAGATATAGTCAGGCTCACTTCTATGCACAGCATTGGCTCTGGAGCCAAACTCTTGGATGGGGACTGGACTCTCTTCTTCTCTGGAGTTGCCTGAGGTGAGAGGCAGTAAGAAGGAGTGGGGCTACTCGTTAGAGTTTGTTGGAGTTTGTCCCAGTGGTCAATCAGAGGTAAATCTCTGACTGTTGTGATGGCATACGTGCTAAATAGTGTCGAATAGCAGTTCAGGGACTCTGTGGTATTGCTGGGTGACTTAGAGGGGGGGTGATTGGGAGGAATGGCCTGCTTGATCTGAACCCAAGCAGTGCTTTGTTGTTGGACTTCTGTGTGAGCCATGGATTGTCCATAATGAACACCAAGTTCGAGCATAAGGAGGCTCATGGCTTAAGTCCTTCGGCCAACAGTCAGTGATCGACTATGTAGTCGTTTCTACATCTCAACTGGCTCATCTCAACGCCCTCCGTGCTTTGTTAGCACGGAGGACTCTGGACTCAGCTGAGAGGTACCAGCAGGCCAGAAGGGCTGCAGGGATGACAGTCATGGAGGTGAAAACCCTTGTATGGGAGAATTTCGGGGAGACCATGAAGAAGGACTTTCGTCTGGCCTCAAAGAGGTCCTGGCAAACCATCAGGTGACTCAGGAGGGGCAGTTCTCAACAGGGATGGGGAGGTTCTGACCTCAACCGAGGATGTAGTTGGACGGTGGAAAGAGCACTTCGAGGAGCTCTAAACCCTTCTGACATGCCCTCTGTCGAGGAGGCAGGGCCTGAGGAGTTGGGGGGGGGTTGCCTATTTCCAGAGAAAAAGGGACGAGAAAAAGGGGAGCTCCCCTGGGATAGCTTACACTAGGGTGCTGGAAAGGAAACTATAGCCGTTTGTTGAACCTCGGATTCAAGACAACTGTGTCCCCTGGGGGGTCCTGTGGGCAATGCTGTGGGAGTATGGGGTACTGGGTGTACTGCTGTGGGCCATCCGGTCCCTGTATAACCGCAGTGAGAGCTGTATCCCTGTTCTTGGCACCAGGCTGTGACCTTCAGCAGTCACTGGGGTGGATTGCAGCCGAGTGCGAAGCGGCCGGGATGAGGACAGGTACATCTAAGTCTGAGGCCATGGCTCTCTGCCGGAAAAAGGTGCTTTGCCCTCTCCGAGTGGAGGGCGAGGTACTGCCTCAAGTGGACAAGTTCAAGTATCTTGGGGTCTTGTTCACAAGTGAAGGTAGAGTGGAGTGGGTGGATCAGGGCGGTGGCAGCAGTTATGCAGTCGCTGTACCGGACTGCCATTATGAAAAAGGAGCTGAGCCAAAAGGCGAGGCTTTCGATTTACTGGTTGATCTTTGTTCCAACCCTCACCTATGGTCGCAAGCTCTCAGTAGCGACCAAAAGAACGAAGTCACGGATACAAACGGCGGAAATAGGTTTCCTCTGCAGGTTGGATGGGTGCACCCTTAGGGATAGGGTGAGGAGCCTGGATGTCCGTGAGGAGCTGGAAGTAGAGCTCCTCCTCCGCATTGAGAGGAGCCAGTTGAGGTGGTTCGGGCATCTAGTCAGGATGCCTCTGGGCCGCCTTCCAGTGGGGTTGTTCTGGGCACGTCCACCTGGGAAGAGACCCTGGGGCAGAAACAGGACACGCTGGGAGGACTATATCTCCCGGCTAGCCTGGGAACACCTTGGGATCCCCCAGGAGGAGCTGGTGGATATGACCAGTGAAAAGATAGTCTGGGCTGACCTCCTCAGCCTGCTGCCACCACGACCCGGTTCCAAATAAGAGACTGAAAACGGATGGATGGATGGATGGAGAAATAACCTGGTAATAATAATTGAATAGAATAAAAGCATTCTCTCTCTCAGTATTTTTTATTCAAAGGGCTTTGTTGGCATAATAAGACAGTTCTTACACTATCATGCAAAAGCAAATAATAAAAAATAAATAAAATGATGTCAAACATAACAGTTGCTGGCACAACATAAACATTAATGAAGGATCATGCTGCCTCATGTTAGTGACGTGAGAGTGTCACATTTATGAAACACTGGCAGTGACCAGGCTGCAACAATAGTCAAGGTTTGTACAGGTGCTGGAAATCCTGGAAAACACTTGAATTTGAATGTGATATTTTGAAGATTTAAGGAGTGTTTGTAGCTATTTTGAGCACCTTTATGTACAACATTGGACTTACGCCAGCTTTTAGGATTACAGAAATTATTTTGATTTTGATTTTATATTGAGTTAAAAGCACACAGAAACCATAGCTAGTAAATCCTCAACAAAGTATTGTGTTAAAAACCTATGGTGTGTTAAATGTGACTAAATCTAAGGAGGCACATGAAAAGGTCCTAATGACATACACCCTGCCCTCTATCCAATACATTAAAGCCTAGCCTTAAAAACATTAATTTAATCACTGTCAAATGAGAATGAAAAGTGTAGGCCTATATAATGACCAGGCAGTTGAGACTGATGGCAAATCACCATTGTCTTATTTAGATTGGCTGTTTATGTCTGATTATAATTACTGGCTGGTTTTTGCATTCCTCATAAAAAGTAATGCCTGATAAAAGTTGTGTGCAGTTGTGTGTTTTTCTTACCTATGACAGTGAGGGTGATGCTGCCAGAAGCAAGAACCACCTTGTCTTGGGAGGCCTTGTCATATATCCCTACATGGCACTCATAGTGGCCGTCATCATCCATTTGGACTTCAGGAAGCCTGTTCAAATACACAGTAACAAAGATTTTCATTTCCACAGTATATTTTCAAAGCTGCTAAAAAGCTGTTGCTCTAGCACTAATAAAAAGACTTTCGACATGGCCAGTGCTATAGCAGAACAGTCATCGATTCTAACAAATGCAGTATCTGCAGCTCTACCCCACTGAGAGCAAGTTGTTTTGTATAAAAGGAACCTTCACTGGCTGTCCTGCAGTGCAGCCAGCCTGCAGATGGACTCAGAGCAGTGATCGGGATGAGTTATTGAGAGGACCAGGCACGGGCATACATACATACACCTCCATGAGGGCCTCAGCACTTGCTGTTTGCCTTCTAGAGAGAAATAATGTCCTCTACCCTCCTTACACTCACCTTCCTGCTGCAGCAGCCAGCATTTTATGCACACTGAAGGTACACACATGAAATTGCATGAATTTGCATGCATGGCACATGACAGTCAGCATGAGTCAGTATGTCAGTGTGATGAGCTACATTGAGGCAGACATCTGGTATGTGGCCAAACAAAGTATAAATATACTTTTCAGTTTCATTTTACACTCACCTAAAGGATTATTAGGAACACCATACTAATACCGTGTTTGACCCCCTTTCGCCTTCAGAACTGCCTTAATTCTTCGTGGCATTGATTCAACAAGGTGCTGGAAGCATTCTTTAGAAATGTTGGCCCATATTGATAGGATAGCATCTTGCAGTTGATGGAGATTTATGGGATGC
Organism: Myripristis jacobus; assembly: GCA_900302555.1. Taxonomy (NCBI): domain Eukaryota; kingdom Metazoa; phylum Chordata; class Actinopteri; order Holocentriformes; family Holocentridae; genus Myripristis; species Myripristis jacobus. Next base: position 12,434 of record OMLB01058061.1, read on the forward strand.
ACATCCAGGGCATGAAGCTCCCGTTCCACCACATCCCAAAGATGTTCTATTGGGTTGAGATCTGTGACTGTGGGGGCCATTTTAGTACAGTGAACTCATTGTCATGTTCAAGAAACCAATTTGAAATGATTTGAGCTTTGTGACATGGTGCATTATCCTGCTGGGAGTAGCCATCAGAGGATGGGTACATGGTGGTCATAAAGGGATGGATATG
>OMLB01058063.1:0-18501 GCA_900302555.1 Myripristis jacobus
GTGCATGCAGGGGGCTTCTTAGATATTCAGAGTTCATCCCTGCAGCTGTTTTTTGGTGCTAAAATTAGTTGTATGGTTCCAACAACTGCAAACATTGAGAATTTAAAGGGAAAGTGATCACAGGCGGAATGAGAGAGGGTGAGAGAGTGAGAAAGAGAAAATGTGTAAAAGAGACGGAAGAAAGGAGAGAGAGAGAGAGAGAGAAGACATGAGGGTAGAAAAGGAAAAGACATGTGGACAGCAGCAGACAGACGGAGGAAAGAGATGAGGAAGACAGAGAGGGAGAGGGGCGAGTGTGTGTGATGCATAATGCAGAAGTCTGCTTTCCCGTCGTAACGTTGCCCTAAGTGATTCACAATGAGACCACCAACTGAGCACAGCGCACTCACTCACACACACACACACACACACACACACACCCTTCAGAGATACTTATAATCCAAATTTTACTTTGAGGATGATGTAAATCTACATGTTCCAAAACTGCTACTGAAATGTACACAGCAAAGCAAGGTAAAGCAGCGGGAAAATTACCAAAGACAACAGAGAGACAAAGAGAGAGAGACAGTGAGAAGACAAAGACGAAGGAAAAACCTGACAAAGCAAGAACAACTTTTGATGTAACACAAAATTCATTTCACCTTCTAAAAACTGTCTAACCCTTTGCAGACTTGATCATTTTTAGGTATATGAAAAGACGTCCATTAGCCAGCTAGCTCATTTTGAGTTGATTTTGACAGCCCCTGTGGACAAAAGTTGTAGTGTTTCCCAGGGGGAAGAATGCATTTTCCATGAGGTTGGCCTTGGGTTTCCTTGGTTCGTGGAGCAAACACTTGAAAGATTGGCTTAGACTCACTTAAAAAAAAAAAAAAAGCATATTGATGCAGCAAAATGCAACACCTGCAGTAAGGATATTTCCAGGAGGAAAGTGACGGGGGGAAGGGCGAGGCGTGGAGCCGGCGGCAGAGCGAAGCTCACTCCAGATCCTGGTTAAGTGTGAACCAGGATCTGACAGTTAACACAGGCTGCTGGGGATCGATACATGTCAGTATACTGACATGAGGCTGACCCACAGGTTTACCAACTCCATTAATTTTAAATTAATGCAGAGCCTCAGAGTCAAATCTCAGCCCAGAGTGTCTCAGCACAGACATATACAGCCTGGGAACATGTAAACACAGACTCTTCCGGTCTGTGTTCGGTCTGCGACACATTAAACACTGAATGAGCTCAAACCTCAAAGATAATAGGAGGGAATCACTATTTATCATGTTAATGGGATGGGACAGGAATCATAATAATAATAGGCCAATTTTTATGTATACGTATGATTTTCTAACACAAATAAAGTCTGTTTTCTTTACTTTGAACACAATGCTAGTTGTTGCTCTTTTTTTACTCTGACCTGTCTTTGCAGGGGGATCCTCCTGGTAGGCCTCCTGACTCTGACAAGGCCCACATTTGAAACTGATTGAACACCTTTTATCTTTGCAGTCTGAACATCATTTTCACCACCTATAACTATTCACACCAGGGTGTGAAATTATGTTGGAAAATCAGGGAAATCCTGCAAGCCTTTTATCATTCCTAACCAGATCGTTTAGTTAACATGACTTCATTCCTTACATGTCTGAATGTCTTTTTCCTGCAACTTTTAGAGGATGATGCAATGCTACATGTGATCTTGGAAAGCATTTTGCTAACCCCCTTTTTTAATCTTCATTTTAAGAGAGTAAAAATCATTTCCTTGCGTTTGGATCTCTAATGAATGCCCTTGGAGGGCCAGGGAAAGAGGTGGCAGTGGAAAGAGAGGGAATAGGGAGTTAACTAGCATATTGTCAGTTATTCATTGGTCGGTTTAATGAAAGAGGTCACTCTTGGATGCAGAGGGACAGAGGAGAATCAGAGAATGAGGAACTTGTTTAAATTTTAAAGTGGTAATCTGTGTGATCCTCTGTTCTATTTTTGGCTCTCATCACTGTGGTGTTTCTGCACTGCACTTCACCTGTCAATCAAACAGCATGGGCGGGACTGTGAGGTCTTTTTCCTTGGATTTATTGGTTGATGGACCTGAGTTTCTGTCGGTGGTGCTTTTTAGCAGGAATACAGCAGCAATACAGAACATTTATGTTATTTATTTATATATTATTTATGTTGCTGTCACTTTAATTGTAGTTTCACATTTCGTATCTCTGCTCTGGAATCAGAATGGAAATGAAACGCCACATTGACACTGGACAGAATCATGAGAGAGTTGAGTCGATGCACAGAGGAAAGAAAAGGAGGAAAGAGAAGAAAGAGAAGGATTGAAAGAGGGGAGTTTGGAGGTGGACGAGTGTCAGTCAGAGTACATATCATCAGGAAGTCACAGGTACATACTCTAGGGCTAAACACACAGTCCCACACACACGCACACACACACACACACACACACATATGCGCTCAGCCCCAGGCTCTCTCAGACACAGATGCAAGCAACCAAAAAATATATTCAGACTTTGACAAACACAGACACATGAGGAAGACATCCAGTACAAAGTACAGACTTTAGGGGTAAACACACACACACACACACACACACCCACACATACACACTTGTCCTGTATGTCCACTTTGGTTCACAGGTAGCACAAAGTGTTGCCAGTCGGACAGGTGTGTGTGTGTGTGTGCTTGAGGTGATAATGGGGACAGAGGAAAGGTGTCTAGTTTCTGAAACAGTCACTGGTCTCCATACCTGAATTGGTTTCCCCACAGGACAAATTACACAGCACAGTGTGTTTCAGCTGAGAGGGAGAGAGAGACACTGAAAGCAAGAGAGAGAGGAACAGAGAGATACATGAAGGCATGGGTCTCTGTCTTTTTCATGCACACGAAATAAGAAAACAGTCCCACTTCCTACTGCTTTTCTGATAGCCTATTAAAGTACAATACTGTGTTACTGTCAAACTCAAGTGTCTGGACAATAAGCGAATCACACCCTCATCTACATGGCTCACCGCAGTCAAGCAATGCAGTCGGCGTTTGACACTTGTTGTCTGAAAGTTGCTCCGAGTTTTGTCTCGAGGGACGGAATAAATTCCCTCAGTGTGGGTCCCTGTTTGGCTGCATTACTGAGCCTGGGTCGGAGGGTGAGACTAAATTTACTCAGTTACTTATTTATTGCCCTCCGCCTCCTTTCCATTTCCACTTTCAAAACTGTTGCATACTCCAGGCCACAGGCTTCTATCTGGAAGGAGATCTGCCACTGAAATCAGCAAAGCCTCAAGTTCCCCCTGCTTCTTGATAGAATATTCAATGAGCTTATACTGCCAGACAACAAATACAATTCCAGCCAGTGAGCAGCCAGTCAGTTTTTTTTGGCTAATACTACTTTTCAAATATAAAGTGAAAATGCACTAAAAAACCAAAACTCAACAAGAGTTCAGAATATCTTCCTTTATTTATTCATTTATTTATTTATTTATTTATTTTCTTGTATTAATGTCACTTTCCTAAAGCGAAAAATCCACAGTGAAACCTCCTTTTTGTTGTTTGGCATTGTGTTTTCTCATTCCTGTTGATAGCTGCTGAAACATAGACAACATGGGGTCAAGATCGTTCTAGGACAGCTACAACAGAGTCTGACAGCTAATCTATCTAGAACATTAGCAGTAATGACAGATTTTGGTGTCAGTCCCTCAGAATCGAGGAGAAAGGGATAGTTGTTCACTGATATTCATCAGTCATACAGGGACAAACGCATCACAGAAGATGCAGAGATAATAGTTTCTCCCACAACAGTCGCCGCTGTAGACCAGAATGCAATGCAGCCATGCAACATTTGCATTTTGAGTTAGGGGCGCTACTCTTGCTTTTTCCTGAGTGATAATCTCACTTGGTGTTGTCAACCAAGCTGGTATTTTTCTGCAATGGCTTGATCCAGGAAGTCGGAGCAAGTTCTGTTCTGGCTTTCTGGGAAGTGGAGAAAGCAGGTCAAAGGAAAGTGGATACAAAAACTTCACAAACACCTCGTCGCAAAAGAGCTCCTTGAACGTACTGAACACCACAAATGAATGATATATAACAGTTTAAGACTGTTTAAGGGTGGAAAATCATGATCCCTGTTGCTTCCTGTTTCTCCCTCCTGGTGCCTTTAGCTCTACTGAACGAGACGAACATGTTGGAAACTTTGAACGGGGAAAATTTGAAAGCAGTTGCTCCATTTGCTCAGGAAGAACAGCGCCCTCTTCTTGGTTTGTGTCATCATGCAATCCAGCAGATTTCCTGCCAAATCAGACCCTGTGACACATCATGTAACAATGTAGAGGCTTTAAGATGCTGTCAGTCGCCTTCACAATTGGTCCCATTTGTTTACAGTGATTACACTACTATCTCAAAGTTAATGTGGTAATGATAGCGCCTTTTAAATTGAAGGAGTGGGCTGAAAATAAGCCCACCCAGATTGCGCCTGGGTCTCAGGTTGTCATGATTCATGATCATGTTGTCTCAGGCTAAAAACTTTGAGAAGCCTTGTTGTCTTGTATTTTGTTTTCTTCCTATTACCCCTTCACAATTGTTCGCAATCATAGCCTGAGCAAAGCCTCCCTGTTCAACAGCAATAATACAATCATGCATGCAAAGTCTTTTTCTGTGTTTTTGTGCTGACCTTGGACTGTTTTGCTGATATTGTTACATTTTATTCAGCTCTGTGGAGGTGGGGGCACTAAAAAAAAAAAAAAAAAAGGGAAAAAAAAGCCAACACCCAACACTGGTCTGATAAATATGCATTTTTTCTCCTGTGTTGCCGCAGCAAAGGAACAGTAGGACAAACAAAGCATGATGTGTTGCCAACTCTTTTAATTAGCACAGGCTCTCCAACACCGTTGTGCAGCAGTGTTGCCAGATTATAGGGCGTTTAAAGGATGAACAATCACGATAAGGCGTGAGGCTTGTTTACACATGGAGCATAACATAACTTGAATACCTTGGAAAAAAAAAAACAACAAAAAAAAACATAATACTGTATTAGTTTGCATAAGCAGGTAATCTGTAAATAATAATGTATGTAAATGTTATAGAAATAACAATGCAGCAGCGGTTCAAAAGATGAAAGATTGTGATTAAAAATGAGATTTGTTTACGTATACAAGCAACATCCCACGAAAACTGAAGCAACACCTCCTACACACGTATGTACCCGTATCCCACATTCCAATAATCTTATATTGTTAATCTTGATATAATTATGTGCAGAAAGAGACTGGAAGCCACAAAGCAACATGCTTTTTTAAAATTGCTGAAGGGCTAAACAGACAAATAGAGATGTACAGTATGAACATAACCTGCATGTTTCACTGATATTCAGTTGCATTAAGGAGAGAAAGAGATAGATAGATAGATAGATAGATAGATAGATAGATAGATAGATAGATTGATTGATTGACTTGAAAAGGTAAAAATAAATACCTAGGACAAATATCTGAAGAAGACAGGGCATTATTTGCCAATAATCAGATTATCTGTAAATAATATGTAAAGGCAATAAAAACAACAGGATAAAAATGCTGAACCAGCTTGGCTTGTTTACTGTTTGGACTTAGAGGATAATGTGGAAGTGGAAACATAAAAGCAATGGATCAAAAAGAGTATATGTGAGACAGTTGAAAATAAAACGTTAACAGCAGACTCGCATTTCTTCCTGTATCTTGCATGACTATCAAGATTGGGCCGCCTCAGTAAATCATGAAATGGACATTTTAATTCCGAAACCCCTCTGAGATGCGTCTTCCAGCTGGCACCGGTGTATGCTTACGTGTTCCTGTCAGGCTGCTGTCTTCATGACACAGCGCTGTTCTTTCTGACCAAGCTAATTACTCTGGTGGTTAAACATTTGCTTGGAAATAAATTACCTGTATTCACTTATGTTGATCTTACAAAGGCTGTGGGCTGTAAACACATGCAACGCTGGGACCCAGGAACCGACGCAAAGCTGTCAGTTCAACACAAAGTCTGGCTACTCCCTTTTGTCATCCACTTTTGCATTTTTCCTGGTTAACAACTGAAGTTTGTCGATTATTTCACCCCGGCTTATCTCTGTCTGCAGCGCTATGCCTTCCGGGTGGTAATCCTGAAGCTGCTGGACCTCTATGGAAATCTCTCCACTCAAAGCTAATGAGTTTATTTTGCAGCTATTGGTTTCAAACAATGCTTCCTAACAGGTTTGCTTTCAAAATGACTGACGTGCAGTTTTCTCACCATGCGACACATTCACCTGGTGAGGGGAAAAAAGAAAACAAACCACAATTTCAAACTTTTTCCGTGAATGCAAAGTTTCATAGTGCAGTGGTCCTTTATTGTCGGGTGTCCAACAAGTTGAGAGCCACAGGGAAATCATTCAGTACTTTACAGAATGTTGATTCTGATAAATCTGATGGCAAGGAGGTATCAAAAGGAGACAGTTAAGATTCACAGCACTGATGCTATGCCTGAATATTTGACAGCTGTCAAATCACAGTACCAAGGTGTCCCTAAATATTCTGGTCAAGTTTGAACTGATGGTTGTAGGCTGAGGACATACAGTGAGAAAATGTAGACTAGAACATGGACACTACAAAAGTTAAGATTTAAGACATATTTAGATTAGAACTGTCAGACAATGAATTCCCTTCATTTCAATTAGTCAATTGTCAATGAGTCAATTGTGACTAATTTCATTTTTATTTGCATGTTTAATATGCCAAATTTTGCAATTCAGAGCAGTTTAAATACGGCAAGTGTTTACAGAATGGCTTGATTGAGCCCTGTCTCCTAATAATGACATTGTCCTACGACTAAACTATATTCTCAGTTACGTTTTGAAGGGAACTTTGTGGATTATATTTGTTTCTAAGGTTTCACAAGAATGTTTGTCACCTCTTAGTCTGAAGTCTGCATTAGGAGGCAGGTGGGATGGTGGATGGATCAAACAACCAACTTTTACCCAGGTGAGCCGAGTTTGAGTTGAGTTTGAGTGCCAAGTGACAGTGGTGTTTGTTTATTGCAAACATTTCATAACATTACTGTGACCAAGTGGTTTTTATACTTCAACCAAACCTTTCCCTAACATTAACCAAGTAAATCTGGTGATTAAAGCAACAAAACTGGCTAAAATTCCACCTAACATGATATATAAGTTATGTTGGTTAGAAACGCATTTGTGATATGTCAGGGACAAATGTATTCTGCAACAAATTGTTTTCCGTTAACATAATTAGGAATGGAATTCAGTTGTATGGAAACAGAATTTTTCGGAGACAAGGTTGCTTGGGACATTGGGCCCTCCCTTTACCCAGGGCCCAGGACAACTAACCTGGTGCAACCTGCAGTCATCAGTACAGTGACAGAAAGTTAATTCAAAGCAGCTCGTCTTGTAGCTGAAAGTCTGCAGCTTCATCATATTTTCTAATTGGAGGTCAGAGACACAATTATTCAACTAAACCAATAGCGGCCTTGTGAGGGTGAAATATATCCCTCATTTCCATCCCAAAAATAATTTTTTTCAACTTCACACTCATTTTCAGTTTTGAACAAGCAACCTACCGTGAACCTGGAAGCAGAACTTGAAAAAAAAATTGCTTATTGCAGCTTTAAAATCAAAAGTGCAATGAAGACCCCATTCTTTCATCCTCTTACATGTTTAGTGCATTGAACTCTCGAATTTTACTTACCCAAACATGTCCATAGTCCTTCACCTGCCTACTTTCGCCATGCTAGCACAATCTCACATGTACATATAAACTTTAAAACATAGTTAAAGACTGGTACGCTCTGATCCTCCATCGTAACAAAATCAAAGATGGCAGTCTTGACTTCTTCATTGGTGCTGTACTTCTAAGCAATATGCTCACTATCAAGTCCTTTTGGGGAAGTCAACAGCCGATACGACCAAAGATTACCAAAGAGTCCTATATCAGGGCCAGACGACCCCTTGTCCAATCAAATGAAGTGTTCTTGAGCAAGCCACTGAGTCCTTATCAGCTCCATGCAAGCCTGCTATTGTCTGTCTGACCCCTGACCTCTGACCTCCCTGTGCAAGATGAAGGAGGAGCAAGAACGTCCCCACATTATTACACAAGATATGAATAGCATTTGACCCAGAAATCCCTGGCATGAATCCTGTTAGCTTGTTGGTGACTCACATCACATATTCACATTGTTAGAAAATGGAAACAATAGAGATTCTCAAGTGTGATCAGCGAAGATAAACTCTTGTCAATTTGTCTCGGCTCATAAGATGGAGAGTGGAGTGGGCAGAGATCTAGTTTTTACAATGCTGGCTCTTGCATTTCTCTCTCTCTCTCTCCCTCCATCTCTTATCTATCTGACTCGCTCACACCCACCCACGTTAACTTGCACTACTCACCATATCTGTGTGTGTGTACAGAAATCTCAGCACTAACTCATGTATGCGGTTCTTGTCTGTGACATCCTGGGTCTCTGTGTTAATACACTGCATATACCGAGTATGTTTACAAGGTGTACGTGCGCATGTGTGTGAGACAGCATGCACATGAATATGTATGTATGAGTGTGTGTTTCTTTGCTGTATTTGTTTATCTGTCTGCCGAAAGCATTTCTCGTTTGTTTGTTTGTGTTTTGGCAGCGTCTCTCCATTTCTCCTATTCCATTCCCTCCTTCTCTTCATCATCTCTCCTCCCTTTCTTCCCTTCCTCCGTCTCTGCCTCCTCTCTCTCCTACTCCATCCTCACTATCTGGCACCCTGGTGGTAATATCGGTGAAAATACTAGTTGAACAGCGTGCACAGAAACACCACCTTCCCACTGATTCAAGTTTAGATTCACCCATCTTTTATTCTTCTTTCTCCTCTAACTCTTTGCCTTTCCTATTTCCTTCTTCCCCTTTGTTTCCATTAATTTCCTCCTCCTCTTCCTCCCCTCTCTCTCTTTGTCCCTGTGGCAAAAGTGAAGAAAAAAGTGCAGAAAAAAACACATTTTCCCCTGGCTTGGAGTCCTCTCTCTTTGCCATCATTCACTCACTGCTTTCTTTCTTTGTCTTTCTTTCTTTGCTTCCTTTTGTTTTTCCACTTGTCTGTTTGTTGCCTGTCCTCTCCCTTCACCTCCCCTCCTCCTCCTCCTCCTCTCTTCTCTCTCTTTCTCCTCATTTCCTCAGTGTTCTCTAATTATTCGAGTCTGTCGCCACTTCAAAGCGCCCTGTTAGCTGATTGAAGCTCGTTAAGGAGAGAAAACGAACGGGGGAATTTCATAATAGCTGCCGACATTCGTTAGGAGAAGATCACGAAGATGGTGTGTGTGTGCGTGTGTGTGTGTGTGTGTGCATCGTTGATGAGATGGATAGGTGCATGGGTTTTTTGGATTTGTGTATGCGGTGATGGATGGGTGTGTGCAGTGGGTTGAGTGTGTGCACATAGTGTGTAAGTGTGTATCTGTATGGAGCGGGACATTTGTTTATTTATTGGTGCATGAGCTTTTATGTGAGTGTCCAGTTTTGAACGTCCTTGCATGCGTCCAGTTTTGAATGTGTGTGTGTGTTTGTTTGTGTGTTTGTGCCCTTTCGATTACCCTTGAAATATGAAACAGCTTTGACGAAAAGGTCAAAAACTCCCTGTGGAGTAGAGATGTGGAAATTCTTACAAATGTACCCAATGCTCGAATGTTCAAACACAGTGAGTCCCAATCCAATCATTTTATAACGTGGGAGAGCAAATAATTTCATGCTACTTATCGCCACTTGGAGGATGCAATTTTAAATTGAGATGTAACCTGACAACATTATTTAAGGAGGTATTTCAGCCATAGTACATTGTGCACTGTATTTTGTCCTAGTATTTCCCTCTGTTTATTGTTCCTGTTGTTACAGCCCTGTTAGGAAAAAATATTGGCATTTTACATTTCTGCAAACCAACAAATTCATTGAAATGCCACGTTTCAAGTTTCATGACACAATATAAAAGCAATGACCAAAATATTGCCGGTGGTTGGGATGGTGGATGGCACAATCAATAGGACTTTGCTTTTGTCAAATTTGTTTTTAAATGACACTAGCAAATGCTGGCCAACATTTCATAATGTTAACTGTGACATTAGCCCAACCTTAACCATGATGACAAATTTTCCTAGCCTTAACCAAGTGGGTTTGGTGGCTTACGAAGGTGACAAAGCAAAGGAAAATGGTTAACAAGCTAATGCACAAACGCATATGCACAAACATTAACAGTCGTGTGATGTAGTGTAAAGGCTGACATGTAAAAGGGTTTGGTTATCACTAAGTTACCATGTATTTGAGAGCAATTCTTTGTTTTGGTTTAAAATCGTTCTGTGCAGAATTGCCAAAGGGTTGATCAGAGTGAGTTATTTCCCTCTCTGTTTACTCTTTCAGGGTCCCTACATAAACTGACCCTCCACTGTTTTGCCTAGTGCCCCTTTAAATTCACATAAAGCCTTATTCACTCTACCAGCTGGAAAAGCTGTTTTCTCAACAGAACCTCTTGAGGTTTTATACCATCATTTTTCCCATGTGTTTATTTCTATTTTTTCATTTAACTAACACTTTGTGATATGTTTTCGCTTGATAGTATCACTCAGAGGGAAAATTAAAACTCATTTACATGCAATATAATTTACATGCAATCACATGAATTTATGCAAGACCATTAACAGTTTGGGAAGTGAGAGAGATGATGTGCATAATAAATCAGCTTTGTTTTTCTGTCAAGCGTCCCAGGATGCCTTGACATCTTGGATTTTATTCAGATATCTCTATTAACCTGGAGCTTACTGTCTCAAGGAGGGAAAGGAAAGAACATCCTCCATTGGTTAGCATTGTAAGTGAGGTAAATTCAGTTGTTTGTGATGCAAATCAGTATCTTTCAGGCATTTCTACTGAATGGAGTGATGGCATCGTGATGTTAATGATGCACCTGTTTCAAGTGAAGCTACACTGGGAGTCAATGAAACAGCCACACCTTATTGGCAGACTTCTTAACTTATTTTACTAAAAAAAGAAAAAAATATATATATATAGTAGACATGAGATTCAGTGATCTTTCAAGATGGACCTCTGTTGCTATAAACTGTGGTCTCAGAAAATGGAATTGATGTAATCTGTGCAATCTTGATCATTTTCTTTGGCAGTGCAATCCATTTTCTGGCTAAGTTGTGAGTTTTGTAGAAGTGTCTTCCACTTCTGCTGACATTTGGCTGAAAAATTCATCATCACAGGACATAAGTTGTGAGCTGACCACAGTAGACTTATGATCCCCATCAGTAACATGGCACCATGTTTCACTGAATCTGTGGGTATTATGGACACTACTCATGGTCACAACTGGTGGACGCCAATCCATTATCTAAGCACATCAGATTAAAATATGCCACTTATAGCTGTGTCACTGAAATCAGTCCACAGTGGGGTCACACAAGATTTTAAGACTCAATTCTAGACTAAATAACTTATTAAAAGGATGGTAAACCTAGGTAAGAATGGGAAATTTCTTATTTTGCATTGTTACTGAGTATTGTCTACATCTTCCATCAAGATTTGAGAATTTTGAAGTCAATAACTACACTAAAATGACGTTTTAGGGGCAGCATTTTCTACACTAAACCATTCCAGCATCGGGTGGGTTTTAGTTCCCCTTACAGGATAATGGCGTTCTCTGGACCCTCGGTAAGACCAACCCACTGTCCAGCAAAGTGAAAATGTCCCGCTTGTTGGAACTGAAAGAGCTACAGGTCTTACTAGCAATCCAACAACATGTTGGCAAATGTTTCCAGCTAGCTAGCTTGACTCTGGATGCTTGTGTGGTTGCAGAGTTGATGTGAGAGTCAATAAATGATGCCATCACTATCAATGCTTGCCTCTTCTGATATTGGTAAATAATTTTTGGTAAACTGGTAGATTTATATCCATGAACAACAAAAATCAGCCCTCTGTTGAGTGTTCTGTTGAGCCTGGTGGAGGATAACAGGTGCATTGGAGGAGTAAATCAAATGGGGGTGGGAGGAATAAAAAATTGAGTTTGTGTTCTGATTGGATCGCTCCACTCTTACAAGTGTAAGTAGCTTTTAAGCCCCAGCAAAACTGATCATTTGACTTGGAGGAATCAGTCAAGGGCGGCACGGTGGTGTAGTGGTTAGCACTGGCGCCTCACAGTAAGAAGGTCCTGGGTTCGATTCCCACCCGGGGTCCTTTGTGTGTGGAGTTTGCATGTTCTCCCTGTGTCTGCGTGGGTTTCCTCCCACAGTCCAAAGACATGCAGGTGAATTGGAGAAGCTAAATTGCCCCTAGGTGTGACTGTGTGCGTGAATGTCATTGTGTGTCTGTCTGCCCTGTGATGGACTGGCGACCTGTCCAGGGTGTTTCCTTGCCTTCCGCCCATTGAGCGCTGGGATAGGCTCCAGCAACCCCCCGTGACCCTTGTGAGGATAAAGCGGTTTAGAAAATGGATGGATGGATGGATGGAATCAGTCAATAGGCCTTTCTGTGTGAAAACAACTTCAGATTGTCATGTCTTTTTCCTATATTCTCACCACATTTTCTTTCTCACAGTTAATAATAAAAAAAAAAATTTCAATTAAAAATTGTACCATAACCTCAAGGTGAAATGCTTTCCAGTCTAAAACACTACCTTTGTGACACACACAAAATATCTGAAATAACTTAAACATGTAAGGGGATTGCTTTATATGTTCATACTGATCAACAGGTGCCATGGTGTTGAGAGAACACCAATCATTCCTTGGGTTGAGGCTCCAAATGGACTTTTTTTTTTTGATGGGTTCCCACATTTTTGTCATGGTCCTTTGCTCTAGGCTGAGATTATAAAACTGACACATGCCTAGACTGAGAAGTCACTATATTTTTACAATTCTTGAAATAAAACTTCTATGCCTTACTGTCACATCCCTGTTTCTTCACTTTTTCTTTCTTTCTTTACTCTTTGTTTGAGGGAGGGCTTTCAACCCAGATACAGAGGGACTCTCTAGTACAGCAGATGATGTTTGTGGGGGGACTCAACCTGATGTCCCACCATATGACAAAAGAAACTCACTTTTGCATCTTCAAATTGTGTACTCAGTCTGCATGGAGAGATTGCCATTGAGTGCTGGTGGTTCTTTCACCTAAGAGACAAAACAAAGAAAAGTTGGAGAAGTTTTTTTTTTTCTCTCCACCATGAACTATGTTGGTATGACTCAACATAGAGAAAATCTTCTTGAGCACTGTTTCTAAACAAAACCAGAAAAAAAAATCCACAAACATAAAGAGGTGTTATAGTTACACTATAAAGTTCCTCGACTTCACTGAACATGGCATTTCAAATAGCAGGAAGCTAAAAAGCTGTTGTCCTTCTTAATTATTAGCTAATTCCCGGAATAACAACAATATGAGCACAGACACACATAATGAGCAGATTTATCATTGTATAGGAGAGTGTACATTTGCTGATGGGCCAACTGGTATCCATCTTTGACCAACTAGCAAGTGTGGATAAATCCCAAGCCAAATAAACAATGCATATATGGAAAACACTGAGTATCTAGCTCACTGTCCTCGCAACTTAATTAACTGCAAAGAGAAATATGAATGGCTTGTGTTTTTTAATTAAAAACCGAAGGACTTTCAAAGCTCACAGATCAAATTCATCAGACATTTCACCAGATCTGAAGACAAAAACAGCAACGCAAAGGTGTTAGATAATGTGGATAATGTGGCTGTAAAGACACCAGTGAATTAACAGTAGTCACATGTCTCTTAGTAGTAAACATTGATGAAAATCTAATCTGATGCATCTCCAAAAAGTCAGACTTGTCACTGGTTGCGTGTATCATTACACTGTAATGTACTCTGTAATGCGAGGTCTTAGCAATTATAGTGGAATGTATCATCTCCAAGGACCCGGAAAATGTGACATGCATGACATCTAACATTTGCTCCTTGTCACTGAATTTTATTAGGCCGAGTTTAAATCCATTCACAGTTGTAGTGATACCAGCATTAATTCCCATGTTAATTTCTTCTATCACATGATTGCATTGGCCCCATGAAATTGTTCACCCAAAGGCTGATTCTTTATCTTGGTCTATAAATGTAACAATAAAATGTGGAGTTTGCCTAAAATATTACACTTGTCTTATTAACATTTGAAGACTTCCATGTGGTGGTATAAAACTGAAAAACTGAAAGGGCATTATGGCTTTCTATAAAGTTAGAAGTCATCTTCCTAACAAGTCAGACTTGGATACCAAGATAGCAAAATGTGATTGAAACAATGTTGAAATGTGGTCAGGCAAAAATATTGAATCCATGTTGAAACCCAACATTGAAATTATACAGAAAGTGTCCCCTAGGTTTTACATTGAATCAATATTGGGTTTTCAACCACAACTGACGCTGAATCAATGTTGCTTCAACCATCATTTACATGGGAATCTACATTAAAATTTTAGTTGATTTTAAATTGAAACAATGTTACTGAATCAATATGGATTCAACCATCATCTGATAAGTAATCTACATGTACATTTTAGCTGATCAAAATGTAAATGGTAAAACTATTTACAATATAGACTCAACATTGATTCAGTGTTGGCCATTCAAACATTAAATCCAACCATAATACAATGTTGATTCAACAAAATCTTTTAAGTGGTTGATCCACCATTGATCTTTAATGCTAACCAAAAGTCAACCAAAAATCTTTTTTTTTTTTTTTTTTTTTACCCTTAATCAATGTTGATTTAACAACTTTTGCGATCTGGGTAAGACAGGGTTAGACATTTGAGCAACAAAAGCTTCTTTTGTTGTAATTGGAAACAGGAAAAAAAGCATAGAGTTGAAATTGAGAAAATTTAAATGCAAAAGTATAAAAGTGAAATTGCAAAACAAATTGAACCAGGAAAAAAAGTGTGTTTAAAGGAAATGAGGTTATCTTTAATCAGACATGGTAAATAGTATGATGTTATCTTGACGCACAGGGTCAAAGTCAAACAGCAAGTTCATTTGCTTGTTCTTTTGACATTACTAATTTGCACTTTTTGCCTTAGTTTAATAATAAAAAACAAACAAACACACAAAAAATTTAACACCTTAATATTGCAAGAAATTGGTCTGAGGATGACTGTGCATTACTGCTTCAGTGTGGTCTTACTGGTCATTCCCAAGAGGCCTATTCCTCCTTGAGTGATGAAGGTGGCTCTGACTGTGACAAGATCAAACCTGCAGTTCTGAGAGCACACAAGTTGGTCCCCGAGGCATATCATCAGTGTTTCAGATCATGGGAAAAGGGGGGCTGGACAATCATATGTTGAATTTGTTCAGGATTTGGCAGCTCATGTTAAGTGTTGGGTTACTGTTTCAGATGTAGACCCTCACGATGAGCTGTGCGGTCTTGTCACCCTTGATCAGTTCACAAATTCAGCTGCCTATGTCAGTGAGCAAAAGGTGACTGCTGCCAGCGAGGCTGCTGTGCAGGACAATGCTTTGCTCATAAGTCTAACGTTGGAAAGTGTGGCACATATATATCTAGTGGTAATGGGTAATGGTTTTGGGGCCAATACATTTTCAGCGGATTGGACAAACACAGGGAGATTCAAAAGAGACCATAAATATGACCTTTGGTCACATTGCTTAAACACTGTAAAAAGCTGTAACTATTGTCATGAGGAAGGCCACTTGAAAGCTGACTTTCCCGTTTTAAGGTCAAAATGTAAGTCCTGTGTGAGCTCTACTACTAAGCCGACTGCCCTAACTGCTCCAGTTGCCTGTGTTTCTTTGCCTTAAGGCAAGGACTTTGTTCATATTTCATGTGATCCTGATAGTTTGCTGCCTTTCTGCTTTTTATCACAGGAGGGTCAATGTTACTAGTAGGCAGTGAGAAGAAGATCCCTGTTAAAATCTTGTGAGACACAGGTGCTGATGCTTCTTACATAGTGGAATTAGTGTTAGTTAGAATTAGTAGTCTTTTTTCTGCTGAAATGGACACGGGGGACTTTGTTCTTAGTTGTGGGATGGGTTTAACAGCCATACCTATTCCTCTTCACAGCTGTCCTCAGCTGTGACATGGTGCAAGGTGGAGCATCTGGCGGGTGTGGCTGGCATTGCCAGTTGATGGAATTGACCTTATCCTGGGTAACCGTTTGGCTGGTGGATTGTGTCTGGGCAAATGACACTGTCCCTTGTAATTACTACCTCTCCTTCAGGTGAGCCTAATGAAACTGCCAGGGGCTTTCCAGATGTGTTTCCAGCTTGTGCCCCAAGGCGGGTGATGGGTCGGTCCGAACAGAAGCCTGCACCTGAGCGTACAGGCGGCAACCATTCTGCACCATTTGCGTTCACTTTGTCTGATTTCCCCTGTCAATGTTGTATGAGCCAAGACTTGCTGGAATGGTTCAACTGGATGCTAAAGTCGTTGTTGCACAAGGAAAAGTTGGATCTGTCTCAAGATAAAAGCGCATGTATGATTAGTGGGCTGAATGTCAGGTTTTTAGTCCTGCGGATCAAATCCTGGCTCTCATGGCTATTGCTGGATTGCAGCTTGTTACACTGGCCCACACACAATGGTAGAAAACAACTATTTTCTTTTCTACTCCAGGGCATAAAAAGTCTACTCATCTCTGTCAACATCAACCTCCTTAAACCATATTATGACTGTTCCCCTCGGTTTGCTGTTGGTGGGGGAGATAAAGATGTTCATCCTGTTCTTCTTGCTAATACTGTTGTCTCTCTCCACGACAGGTGAGTGAGAGGATGGTGGACCAACTTAGGTGACAGTTTATTGAGCGGTCTGTTGAGAAATTCAGAGTCTCAGTAAATTGGATTTTACACTAGCTCATTTGTTGAGTTGAGGCAAAAAGAGCTGGTCCGTTAAAAGCTATCCATGTTTATTTGGTGACACCCCTTTTCTTACAAACTGGATAGAGCATGATGATGATGTCAGGAATGCCAAGCCAATTAGAAAAAAAAAACAATATTTGGAATTAATAAAATTGTGGTGGCATCTTCTTCTTCACCCAAGCATGTTCTCCATGCTTGGGCGATGGTTTCCAAAGAAGGATTCTAATAATTTATTGATAATTTTTGGGGTACATTTATGATTGGTACTTAACAGAATTTATTACTTGTTTAGCTCTATATATAATATGTTCTTGAAGAACATATATATGATCTTGTCTCATAGTAAACTGATGCATGGGGCTCTAGTTTCCCGGCGCAGCGCAGGGGGCGCAGTGAGGCGCACCCCGCGCAGAGCTAGTTTGGACCAGCGCAGCGTGCGGGGCGCACAGAGGTGCGCCGAGATGGGAGTGGCGGCGTAGCAGGGGGAGGTGTCGACAGATTCAGCTTGGCACAGTGACAGTTTCATGCCAAAAGGCTTCGCCAGTGCGCCCAAAGCACAGGGTGGCGCATTGAGCCGCACCCCACGCAGAGCTAGTTTCGACCAGCGCAACGCGAGAGGCGGACGGTTTGCAAGTTTCCCAGACCGAGGTGCGCCGAGATGGGAGTGGCGGCGCAGTGGGGGGAGGTGTCGACAGATTTAGCCTGGCGCAGTGACAGTTTCGTGCCAAAAGGCTTCGCCGAGGTGCGCCAAAAGCTCGCCATCTGAAACCACGTCTACTTTCAGCGCAAGGCACAGTGTGGCCGGCGCAGTGGAAGTTTGGCTGGCTGGCGCACATCACCGAAACCTCACAATCAGCACAAACGGTGCCAATCTCCTTTGATCTGAAATCAGTTGTGACGGGACAGTTGATATGGAGATATATGTATGTGCTGATTGAGGTAGTAGCATTGAATAGTGTTTTTGTGGGTATTTATTGCATTGTTCATGTGCCTGACATTCCGGAAGCCTGCCTGTGAGGTTTTGGTGACGTGTGTGCAACTGCGCCAAACGCGCAGCTGCGCCGGTCTGCGAAACTAGAGCCCTTGGTGTTTATGCCTTTCTATTGCATGTGGGGAAGATAATTGGTTCCAGAATTACACTCCACCACTCCTGATCTAGGACGGCTTTCCATTGAAGGTCTAGTACCGAAACATTGTATTAAACGTGTCATTGCAAATAAGACAGTGTGAGAGTTTATCTGCAATTTGTGAGAGCAGGCAGGCAGCATTACTGTTGCAAGGCACACTGTAAAAAAAACCTTTTTGTTTCAACTCAAAAAAGTTAGTGTCCGGGCTGCCTTAAATTTTTAAGTTGACTGAATTTGAGAAGACAAGTCAAGGTAATTTTTTAATAATTCAAAATAGGTTTCACTTTCAAGTTAAATAAACTTGATATTAATTTGATTGTACTTAAATCCTTTAATTTATCTAACTTAATCACAATTCAGTTCCTCTTGAATTCTCTAGTTGAGTCAACAGGTTTTCAATTTCTTTTAACTGGAATATCAAAGCTGAAAGTATTTCACATCTACAGTACACTCTACCTAAAATATCTAGTTAGCCTAACTTTATTGTATAATTATATTGGAATTAACTTCATAATTAAGCTATGCTAAAGATTAAGTTTATACT
>OMLB01058067.1:0-10361 GCA_900302555.1 Myripristis jacobus
AAGGCAGTTATTTTCAACAACTTCTATTAATTTGTGGCTTTTAGGAGGAGCTCACCTTCCTCCTCTGTCCATATAAACCACTTAACCTTGTTTTTTTATCATTGCACCTCATTCTCCCTACAATTTTTGATATTGTTCAGACTTTTTTAACCATATTTGCTCAAACCTCTGGGATGTCAACAAACTGCTGCAGTCATTCCTCATATATTTGCATTTCACATTCTTGTGTGCACAGAGATTCCTTTCCATTTTCTGCCCCATAAGTGCAGATGAAATGTCAGACCACTTTTTGCGCCCATCATACCTTTATTAGCACTAGGGCAAACAAACAAACAGACGCAACAAATTAAAACTTTGACCCCACCAGTGGTCTTCAAAATGTCCACCTCAGATTTCTGGATCACTGTGTTACATTGTGAAGAAGTTTATGAGAAATAAATAAGGAAAACGAGAAGGAAAGAGCTGAATGCAGACATGACATGATTCGGTTCACTTTAACAGTCCAAAGAGGGGAAAGTAGTTTACCAGTGTTCACGTTTTACACAATAAAACTTCCAGTCCTAGCATCTCTGACCGAATCATAGAGGGACATCACATGACCCCGTGCTGCATAATGAAAAAAACACACAACCCCTCACTTTCCACATCTCATTCATTTTCATTTTTGCTTTTTTTTTCTTGTGTGGGTTCACTTTTTGTGGGGTCTGAGTTGGTTTTGTGTGTTCACATAATGTCCAAAACTTGAGGAGATGAAATGGACTAAATGTGAAAACACCCTAAAACAAACTTGTCTTTCTTTGTGCTGCTTCACCGGTTTCTCCTTAACCAACATTTCCTGTAGACTTTCAAGGCAGCAGATGAAATGGGACGAGTTCATCATCTCAAACACGGTGATAACCAGCATGCTCAGCCGACTGTGGTGAGTGTTTTGTCTTTTGTTTTTTTCAACACATATAGGCGGAAAAGAATAAACATTAAATGAGCAAATCATGCCACTATGACTTTCCTATCCAGCGCTCACTGAACAAGTCCTTCAGTGGCCAGTGTATGCTTTGAACTCCTCCTTTAAAGGAACAGTTCACCCAAAATACAGAAATGTATATGTTCATCCTGAAAACAAACTTCTTGGAGGTGGACAGATACAGCTTGCTGGTGTTCTTCAGCAGGAAATAGTTCCCATGAAACCACGCCCCCAGCAAGGGATATGAATTATGTCAGATATCTGTGTCATTGTTTTTTGGACAATTCACACATACATTTTGACAGTTTGAGCAGTCGACACCAAAGAGACGAGAGGAAAAAGATCTAACGGCTTTCTCTGGACAGAGCTGCTCGTTTCTGTTCAGGAGATTTCACTTGTTAGAGTGATAGTTTGGATTTTTACACACACCAAGATATTTGCCGCTCTGAAAGTGTGACACATCCACTAAAGTTTGGTCCATTAACTTCTTCCCTGTCGCAAAAACGAGAGCTTCACCGGGACCATACCGCTCCGAAATGAATGAAGTCAATCTTGAGCAACACAAATCTGAAAAATTGCTTTCGGTGTCACCACACACAGTTGCACTTTGGAAACCAGGGGGCTGGAAAGAGCATTGAAAGTGAAACCAAAATAAATATGTGCTGTTGTACATCCCTCCAAATTATTTTTCACAACAGGGAAGGATTTAATCGACCAAACTTGGTGGTCATTTTACACTTAAATAGAGCAGCAGGTACTAAATCAGTAAGAATTCAAACTATCACTTGAGGTTTTGAGTCGTCGGTTCATGTGGGTGCATAGTGTAGTCTTGCACTGGGATTTTCTGATTTCTCCAATGACATTGTTTGATTGCTGAAGGCTTTTCAGTGAGGGTTGCTGGATACTTATTTGTCAGCCCAGCCTCCACGGTCTGACTTTGTGCCCCTCAGGGTGTTTTTCCGGGGCGCCCTGGTCTGCCTGGCCTCCCTGTACCAGCGGCTCCTGGAGCTCCTCAGAGAGGTGGCCCAGGCTAAGCCCATGCCCTTCCTCACAGACTTCTCCCTGCCAGCCGACATGGCTCAGTTCCTGGGGCCCTCCAGTGCCTCTTTACTGACCAAGAAGCCACAGCAGCAGGAAAAGCAGCAGCAGAACAAGGAGAGGAAGAAGAAAGCTCCAGTTAAAATCCCCAACCAGGCAAAGAGGCAGAGGAAGGAGGACCTGGGGGTTGCTGTCCAAAGAGGTGCTGAACTCCTCCTTTGTTCTTTGTTGTGTTTGAGGCTGTAAACGGGGGTGGGAAATCGAGGAAAAGAACTAGAAAACCTGATTCTTCACTCTGCAACTTAAAGCCATTTGAACCAGCCATGCTCCAACATTAACACTGAAACCAACAGGTGATCCGATTGGGAGATAGAGGCAGTTTTATTTAATGTTCAAAAATGTCATGATGTTTTTATTGGTTATTGATTCATGCATACTACTAGTTTTAGAAGATGCAGAGAAGTATTTTGATATTCAAAAATATACTAAATTTAGGAAACAGTGAATCTTGAAAATCAGCTAATGAATGAAAAAGTTGTTTTGAAAAGCATGGGCAGGTGGTTTCTTCTTGAAGTGAATTTATTGCATTGAGTTGCAAGTAGGAAATGGTTTATACAAAAAAAGGAAAACTACAACATAGCACAGTTTCAGCACATATTGCTATGAATCTTCTTGAATGTAGGGTGCACTTTGTAGAATCTCTGCAATAACTGTGTTTGTCCTCAGATCAACTTCTTGACATCGATGTGAAGCCTTTGTTCAAGGGTCTGGGAGATTTTAAGGAGGTATGTAAGTTTAACTGATGAATTGTTTGTTCATTAATTGTGTAAGTAACCACTCACAGTTACTGTTAGCGATGCCGTCTAAATGGTTCCCTTATCTTCACGTAGGCACTGAAGAACAAGTCCTCTCCAGAGGAAAGACGTAAAGCTGAGAAGAAACAAATGTTCAAGAAACAAGTGAGAGCAGCCACTACTTTCACAGACATGGCAACCCATCTGCAGGAAATGATTGAGTGGTGCAAATCTCAGAGCCTGGTGAAGGAAAAGCGCCTCTTGTCGTTCCTGTACCTGAAATGCCAGAAGATGAAAGGCCTGGAGTCTGAGGGTTACACGTAAGAGCAAACCTGTTGGGAACTGTTGAAGTACATGTAGTTATTTCAGTATTTCATAGAGATATATATTTAGTTTCTTCTCTAATTCTGTGTGCTTGTCTTTAATTTGTCCTCAGCATCCAGAGGAAGCTGCGGAGCTTCAAGCGAGAGGTTTGCTGGGCTTCGTCTCCTGGCGGTTCCGTGCCCAGGACCTGCCTGCCCATCGCCGCCCTGTGGAGAAACACTCACCTGAGGACTCGTTTACGGACGCTCAGGGCACGATTTAGGCCTTCGACGACCACAAACTGTGCCAAAAAGAAAGAGAAGAAGAGACGAAGGAAAACAACAGAGTCATCGGTGTCTGGACTGTCAGAATATGGCAAAGGAAGCAGGACTTCACATGAGACCTCTGAATGTGAGGGCAGAGATGACATAGATGATATTTTTGCCTCTGTGGGTTTGTAGCAAATGTTTAAAAACTAGTCAAAGAAAACGAATTCCTGTCACTGTGATGTATCCTGCTTCTGCACCTGAAACTTAAGACACGGTGAACTGAGCTAATGGAGGAGACATTACACTGTTTTTGAAAAGAAAACATGAGTGGGAATCATGAGAGCTGAAAGTGAAAGTGCCCAGCAGCAGCAGGTGATCACCGTTTTTATGGAGCAGAAATTGAAAACACTCTGCACGGCATGTTGATGTTTCTCATAACAGCTTGCAGAGCCCAGGGTCCACTTGTTCAAAAACCTTTCTTATATGCATCTTGGACCAGCTGGACCCGCATATGAGGCTCAAAGAGACACGTTTTGTTTCATGACAAACCAACCTAGTCAGCTTATCTTTGAGAGAGCAGACTTCATAAAACAAAACGGTGGGAATCCTGGCACGCTGGTCTTAAAAAACTGGTTATTGACTTGCTTTGTCGACCAGTCCCCTATCTAGCAGGGACAGAGTTCATGAGCAGGGCAGGTTTTTAACAGATAACCAGTCACATGCAGCAGGGGCTGTGAGATGCAGCAGATTATACCAGTGTCACTCATTTGTATGCAGTGTTCCAGTTCGTGTCTAGATTTATAGGTGCAATTTTGTAATAAAGCTTTTTAGAGCTCTTGATTTTTTTTTGTTTGTTTGTTTGTTTTTTGTTATTTAGTCCTGTGATACTTTTCAAAGTTAAAGACATCAGTCACCATGCAGTTAGATATAAAGATGGTTTTGAGACTCTAAACTGAAGAGTTACTTAAAGCATTTATGGTGTTTTAACCATAGAAACTGAATGGGCTATAGCTGTACCATCCATTACACCATTCAATTTCTATGGTTCCACTGCCCATACGAGTGGAATGACACCAGCTGCATCTCTGGCACCCCCTGGTGGAGAAGATAAATAAATACATGCATGGACTAGAATGCACTTGTTTATCCAACCTGATGTTTGTTGTTTACACAGCAAGAGAGCGACTTGCACTGCATCAGATAGATATCAGTAAACTACAGATACAAGCATTTATTGAGCCCATTGAGGTATTAATATTGTTGCCATCTTTTTTTCTGTTTGCTTAGAGGAGATTATAGCAGGATCAGTCATGTCTAACACAATGCAATACAATTTAATATAATTTTGATTTTGAATAACATTTTTCCACCTCCCATTAATCTCAAAATTGAATTTTAGCTTGGACTCACTGAAGTTCACTTTTTGTCATGCCTTTGACCTAAAATAAGGACTTTTTTCTTTTTCTTTTCTTTTTTTTAAATTTTGCTTTATTATCCCCAAGAATCCCATTGTAAAGATAATTGATTTCCTGCGAGTAATTTATTCATTTGGGTCCAAATTTATCAGACCTGGTAATTGTTTTATTAGACAGCATGTGTGTATTCTGCAGTTGCCTAGTAGATATACATGCAGCTCTGGCATCTCTGGGGTGGCGAAGGCTGAACAACTTTTAAACTGCCTGTAAGTTTGTTTGCTTTGCGCTCAAAATGTAAAGGCAGAGCCACTCTGATGCTTGTGTTCCTGGATCAAATAAATGACTTGAGTCTGTATTCTCTCTCTCTCTCTCTCTCTCTAGTGCTTTTTCATGGCATTGGGTAACAGAACCGCTCCGGTCCAGGCTTAATGGTGGCGGCGGTGCTGGCATGGTGGCAGTTAGTCATGTATAAGCTGCAGAGAGCCCTAAACACAGGGGAAATTGCAGGTGAAAGCGGCTGTTTGCTGTCAGCAGATATTGATGGAAAGGTCTCCTGGATGATGGGAGGGCAGCGCATGAAAGCAGGGAGTGTTTATGTGCAGTAGCTAAAAGCTGTGAGTCTCCTCCTGTGGCACTGCACTCCACACCTGAAGGAGCTGCAAGTGGGGGGGGCACAGCATGGTGGTGGCGGCGTGTATCATTAGACGGGGGGGCAGATTCAGCTCTGAGGACCTTCTTGTACAAGAGATACGATCACGTATCACAAATTTCAGCACAAGTTAACCATGCAGGAGTCAGGCTGTGTGGAGACCCTCGTCCCTGATAAATGGAGATTTTGCACTCAGGTAGAGGGTGAGGAGGAAGTTTAATAGCAATTCAGAGCGGAGGCCAGTACTTCTGCATCCCACTGGCCTCTGTTCTTATGCCAAAGGGGACACAACCCTCCCATCTGGACAGATATAAAGCTTCTGTCCGCTTCCCTCCACCGAGCATGATTGAGTTGGGTTTGCTGTAGTCTGACTTTGGCCCTATGACTCTGTCTGAATGACATAACAGCCTATGCAGATTGTTAGAGCAATTTTCAAGAGCTGTGGAGAAAGAAGGTTATCGGAAATATGATGTTTTCCGAGACTTTCCTGCTGAAAATAAATTTTATATCGAGCCATGTTTGGCCTTGGGACTGCTCCAAGGGTGAAAAGACTGTTAAAAGTGAGGAGGACTTTTGCAAAGCTGAGGTTTTCAGCGAGCAGAGGATAATATCCCCGCAAGAAGTGGAAGAGAGAGATATTCTGCAAACACGGAATGATATACAAAGTGAGTTTATATGGTGAAACAGATCATGCAGGGATAATATTGGTGCTTGATCTTGTTAGAGATGCGCTCACATCTGTTTCATCAAAGTAATACTGCGATAGAGATGGCTGGCAACAGATAAAATGCAACAGTAATTATACAAACAGTTACAACTCTGCATTTAAGACTTGTCAACATCGGCCAGCACATCATGCAACTGTTTAAAGCATTGAGCCGCTTGATTACCACAACCACACAAATGAAGGCATCCCAAGTTATCTTGTGATAAATTTAGACTTCATCTTAAACATTTCACCCAAATCATTACTCATTATTTCACAGGGACTTTCATTTTGGACATAAATAATATTCCTGATTGCCTTGACTGACCAATGACAGCGTCTTACAGAGAGCACCACAGTTCTAGTCCGTTCCTTCCTCGGGTTTTATTTGAGAACTTTCCTGATTCACAGCTAAGACTTAACTTTCCTGTGAGTTTCTGGGTCTGTTATGAAATATGTGAAAATATTCTAATGCAGCCTAGTTCCCGAGCATGTCCTGTACCTGCTGTTTAACCTGATTTAATTCATACCTGTGCATTTGTACACTCGGTGGCAGATAACAGCCCTCTGGTCCCTGTGTCAAGGTGCTTCCTTCAAGAACATTTATTTCTCAGCTGCTGCATGGACGTTTCTGTCTACTTTTTGGTTTATTGCACCATCAGGATGTGGCAGCTGTTACCTCCGGCAGGAAGTTAGTTATTAACAAATGCCACCAAAATGTCCTTCTTCAGTTAAGGTGCTAAACTCATTTTGGGATAGAGGTGAAATTCCTGGCATGAAATTGTACCCAAAAAATGTCAAAACGTGAAATGCTCGTTTAAAATGCAAAGTTAATGAGTAAAAAAATAAAAAGCGTGCTATTACAGTTGATCTTTTTTATGTAACACAATTAAAGGGAACACAATTTGGACTATAGGCTCTTTTCAATGACAAAAAATGCATAAATGCATAAAGTAAAATATGAATCAAAAACAGTGCAGGCACGTGTTAGTGGCAGCTTCTGTGTGCATAAACCCTAGGTACTTTGTCAACATAGTCCGTTTTCAGAAATAAATACATGCATAAATACATATGTGACTGTATTTGATTACATGCACTGACTTGCCTTTACTTTCTTTGAGATGACACACTCAAAAAACAACCACTGACGAACCGGTGGAGCCTATAAAATGTGCAAACTATACTGTACAGTGTAAGTCCAAACATAAACTCAAGTAAAAGTACAAGTTAAAGTTTAAATCCTACAAGTTTAGCAGTTTGCATCAGCTTCGTTTGCATCAGTGCTTATTTACGCTCGTCCCCTGCGGCTCCAGTCACACTGATGTCTTCCTCCATCCTCCTCTTCCTCGGCGCTGACATCGTTATGTGGCTGGGTCAGCACAGCCTGCAGGCCACGTTTAGTGCCTCAGCGCTGACCAGTGGGCCTGTGTGTGTCTGCGCCTGTCAGCCAGGGAGTGTGTAAAGAGGATATAATTGCATAGTTATAGGTGCTTTGGCATTGCGTGTATTTTGTTGCAGTGTGTGTATGTGTGGTTGTCAAGTCCAGCAAATGTGGCCTTGTGGTGTTCGTGCATACAACTCACTGAATGCAACCTGGATAAAACACCTACATAGCACTATATACCACACAGCAGCAATAAAACCTTTAACCAAGCAGGACATTATCAATTATTATTATTGGAGTTATTAAAACAACAGCGACTGAGTGTTTGCTGCACTGTCTCTGCTTTTAACTCCAGCCTTAAAACACATTTTTACACTCTTGTCTTTTTGCCTAATAACAATTTTTATCTGTTTACATATTACAGCTCGGTTGTGCAAACATCTGCTTTTAAGTGTGTTTTAATATGTTCACTTAGTTTATGATTATTTGTTTTATCTTTCTTTTTCATTTCTTTAATTTCTTTGAAACTGGGCTCATATTGTGTGCTTTTGCGTTGCCGTTCTCGTGTCTTTTTTTATGTATCCTGATGTGATTATGCTGTTACGTTTTCTACAAGAAGCATCTCGCTTGGAAAATGCTGCTCAAATTAAATTATTACTATTATTATTATTGCTGAATAGCAGCTTTGCCTGGGTTTTCATTTCTCTTGCACTAAATGAAAATGGAATCATGATCACATTTCTCTTTATGTTCAACTGAACAAAAATTATAATAACGAGACAAATTCAATTCTGAATTATGTTAACATGTTATGTCAAAGTGATCATTTTCAGTGTCAGTGTCAGACAGTAGAAAAACAGACAAGAAGAGAGGAGGATGACAGACACCACATACAGTGACTCCATTAAAGCTACATTACAAACACTTTTCTCTCTATTCCTACATATTTTGCTGTTATTTTTAATAAATACATGGCTGTTAAAATACTGTTGTCTTAAACCACTGACATGCTACAGCACAAGAAAACTGATCTCCTGCTCTGACGTCAGCATGAATTTCCCCAGATTTTTATGGCAATTAAGCCTTATGTGTTTGTTGAACAGAATGGTGCACATGGACTGTGTAAAATATACTGTACTTTTTTTTTAAACTATAATTTGGACTTGCATAATTTTATTGTGTACATTTTTGCTCAATACCCGTCATTTTATTTGTGCATTCATGTGCTGAGGGTTTGGCACCAGAGATTTCCCACTGATCTGTAAACACAGATCACTGCTCAGCCGCTGTGAAGTGCTGCGTTTATGTGCTACTTTGGTGAAAGATGGGAGCTGAAACACAAATAACAAACAAAAACTGGCATCCAACAATTTTGCAAAATTTGCGTAAACAGATTTTTCTGGCTGGCGGCAAACTTGAATTAAAGGTGCATGGGTGTGTGTTTGATCACTGATGCAGCTTGATTTTTGTTGACAGGTCACCAAACAGCTCTCTGTAACTGTGGAGGGCTTCATGTTGAGGAAATTAGTTTTCCTCATGTTTCTAGTAAATGTGCCAGATGTTTTAGGCGCCGCAAAGATGTGACAGAATTCCTGAACTGCCGGCATTTTGTGACCCGACTCACTTTTTATCTTCTTGCAGCTGTTGGAAAAAACAGGGAGATGAAAGTCAGTGAAAAGCCTTAACTCTCCTGTTGCCTTCAGATTTACTAACATTTTTTTATCATCTGTGGCCTGGGCAATTAAAACCTCCAGAAAATGATTATAATAAAAATAGTTACTCCAGTTTATGTGTAAGGTATTGTATGTGTCTTGTTGATGACCGAAATATTCCTTCACATAAAACACTTAAATCACAACACAACACTAGTCAGCAGTATGAATTTGATCGTTGTGTGATCCTGGCTTCATATTGAACAGAGGGGGAACAGTATCTGACAGTAGTACTCCAAGCTGTCAGGATGCGTTCCCCCTGCTATAATGGTCGGTTTTAATGATATCAGTCTGAAAATCACAGGACTTACCTGTTGTGGGCAAACTAGTCAGCAGTATGAATTTGAGAGTTGTGTGAGCCTGGTTTCATATTGGGTTAGGGGTTATTGGTTATTATTGTTATTGGTTTATTGAGGCTTGTGTGGTATAAAGCACACAGCATGAGTAACAGTGGCTCTTGGGAAAGAGTCACCTAAAAGTAGTGGTCAAACAAATGCTTTTTTCTCAAGGACAGTAAGTCCAAGCAGAAAATAAAAGCTATCACGAGAAAGGTAAGGCTTTGGGCTTTCAAACTGTCTCAAAATTATTTTCCAACTCTCAAAAATTCCCACCCTAGAGCAAGTTAAAAAAAAGTGTGTGTTTCTCCTTCTCTCCCCAGATTTTGGGTTCAAGGTATAATGGGAGTCTATGAGGGAGAGAGCTGGCACTCCTGCCTCGTGAAGTGTCAGCGTTTAAAAAGTATAAGCTGCTTTGCTTTTGTATTTACATTTTTCAAAGCAGAACCATTTTTCCTACTACTTTTCCAAAGAATTATGCAGGTGGAGTGAAAATTGTGGCCAGGAGAGCAAGTAAAAGACAAAATTTTTAGGCGATTTTCCAGGGCTGCTGCACTCTAGCAGTGATGTCACTCACTCTGGCACTCTGAACATTCTGCCATTAGTGTGTATTGTGTCCCAAAATTCCAAATTCAAACTGGAATTGTGGAAAAACGGAAAGTCGGAGCGCCTTGAAAATCGACGCACCGCTTCTTCTCCACAAGACGCACGTTTTTTGTATTTGGTGCGTGGACGCAGGTCAAAAGCTCTTCTGAGTAGTGAATCTGGCTAACTGGCTAGCTTGCATTATAGCTA
>OMLB01058069.1:2091-17046 GCA_900302555.1 Myripristis jacobus
ACTGCTCCACACTACACACCACATTATTTGGTCTTCTTCTAAGGTTAAACTTTAGTGGTAACACTTTACAATAAGAGTACAACAATTAACGTTAGTTAATGCAGTAATGGTTAATTAACTGTTAGTTAATGATTATTATGGCATTTACTAATGTTAATATCTACAATAACCCTTAAATAACATAAATTAATACCTTAGCATGAACAGCATTAGTAAATGATTCTTAGACACATTAGTTAACGGTTAATTAATGGTTACTTAATGTTTATTACCTGTTACTTAATGTTTATTACGGCATTAACTAATGTTAATTGTTGTACTCTTATTGTAAAGTGTTACCAATTTAGTTTTGTCAAAAGGTGAGAATTCAAACCGAACTCAAACGACACCCAGCGTGTCTCAGTCCATGTCAGTCTCACATACACACTGCAAAACTGTACAGGCAAATCATCACTTTGGGAAATAATTAAGAATTAATCAACCATTCCACATTATTGCTCCATTGGTGTTTACACAACAGTCGAGTGCACTGAAACAGTTTGTTTCTCTCAAGAAGTGCTTCATGTTTATTTTAGGTTGTATTTATGTCAGTTTATTTTAAGCTGTTTGCTTTGATTATCAGATATTTAAAAAAAAAAAATCCCCAATAAGCAAGCATAATTCCCCCTTGCAAAAAATAAAATTGCATATCCATACAGAAACTAAACCTCGGCATCAAAGATATTGCCAAGTTGAATCCGTTTGTGTGTGTGTGAGAATTATTGCCAAGGGCTGTGTGCTCCACAATCACACAGCGAGTGACTTAAGCATTGTGCCCTTTGTGTATAGACTCACGTAGCATGTATAGCAAAAGGAAGACAGCGGCGTTAAATTGGCTCCTTTTGCTGCATTCTTATGTTTCCGTGATCAAAAACAGATAAGAAAAAGCTACTCCAGTTTCATTTACAGCTATCGCCTCAAGCATAATATTCATTTACATACCCTTTATGTGAAGGTTGTGACCCAACAACATGACCAAGCTAATGATGTCTTCCTTGGAGATCCTCTGGCAAGCTGTAAATGCCAACAAAGCTGCTGAAACAGACAAGATTTAAAGGCATCTATAGCTTCCTTAGAGATTTTCTGGAAAGCCCTAAATGCCAGCAGAGCTACTGAAACTGAGATTTAAAGGCATCTGTATCTTCCTTCGAGATTCTCTGGAAAGCCATAAATGCCATCAAAGGTGCAGAGAATGAATAGTTTTGAAGGCATCTACTCCAGCCTTGAGAAACGTGCCTGCTTGAATGGAAGATCTGACACATGCATCTGAATTTCCAACACTTAACAAAAAATGTGGATCAATATTCTTAACAAGTTATTTACTGAGGCACTTTAAATTTGTATTCACTCTAGTGAGATGGTTTTCTACTAATTTGAAGACGATTCTGATGTACGCACAGTCCTTAACTTGCCAAGAAACTAAACACTGCACAAGGACAATGAAATCAAATAAGCTTATTACAACAGCAAAGATAACTGAATCAAATTTTTTGACGCTCCAATCGCTCTTCAATCACAGCCAAAGATTTGTCTTCTGTATTAGAAAGAACCACAGGATTTGTGGAGTAATCACAGGATTTCCTTCATTCTGTCATATTATTTCTCTCTGATTTCCATCGCTCGCATGGCTTTGGCATTTCAGCAGCTGATGGACGGACTCTACCTGATGATAATTTGTTTTAATGTGAAATAACACGGGTGATTCGCTGGCCCTCTGCTCATGTACCAGCCATTTATGCCTTTTTTAATGTACATGTTGTAAAGAGTCCCTTCACCGGAGGGATCCCAAAAACTAGGGTTCCTGTAAAGGTAGGTAGGTTTCTGTTACATCTGCTCAGTGCCTGGACAATGAGTCAATCATAATTATTGCTTAAAATACACTTTAAATGCTATAAATAAAAGCTTTAAGATTTCTAAAGTTGTTAAAAAGAAATAAAAAAAAAAAACTGTATGCACGGCTCTTTGCATTCATGGGCTCATTTTGCTGTGTGGTACAGTCGTGTATTTTTCATATTCTTGCGGATAAATGGCCAGACATTGACGCAGATAATCTAAAACATAAAGCAGGGAGAGAGGCAGAGACTCCAGTTCTACCGCTGAAAGCAGCCTCGGAGACCAGTGTGTGTCACAGCCAAGAGACATACTGACTGAGAGCCAAAACGCACCTTTTCTTGACTGGAGAAACTTTTCTCTTGCTGTGCTGCTGTGTTGTCTGAGTCCAGTTACACCCCTAACCTTTTAACTGTAAGCCAACCTAACACTTGTGGTCTTTTGTGCTTGAGTGACATGTCCCTGAGAGCCGGCTGAAGTGTAAAAGTAGGTGTGAAGACTGGAAAAGTGTTGGGAGGTTTTGTCAGCACACATCGGGACACACTAAGCTAAAGAAGGATGTTGCTGCAGCAGTCACTGAAAAAGAGGCTACATTTTCTACATAAATATGTGAACTGTAGGCACATTTAGTTACTGAAAACATTAAAATAACAGTTGGTTAAGTGAAAAAACAACATAAAACAATAAAAAGACAAATAATTAGATCGCACCTGCCAAATTTATAGTAGGTATATTGTCCAATAATAAAGGCAAAGTAACTTTTATTGATAGAGAAATGTTTTCTTGATTATCATCTTAATTGCTGCTGCTTCTGTTCTGCACACAAACCCCTGATGAAATGCAGTATACCCTTAATACCACTCTGAAGAGGTATCAGAGTAAGGGTTCATTTAAGGACCCATAACAAAACCTCACATGACTTCTACTTCCTGTAAAACAGTATCTTAAATAGTGACATCATCCTGCACTAGTGGGTGTAAATTAAATTGTCAACCAATAAAACCTTCACAAATCTTTACGCATCCTCTCTCATCCACCTGTCCCTTCAAATAAAATTGTGTCTCACCTAAACTGATATCCCATTGGGTCAGGATTTGATCTGTCCTGTTGGTTTGCACTTGTGAATGATCCTTCCCTACACCATGTCCCGCCCAAACATCCTGTTTCAAGAGGAAATACATCAAATCCAGAAAGCCAGAGTCCATTTAATGGCGTCTTTAAGTGACCTACACTTGGAAGACAGTCCCATTTCTGAAAATGCCAAGTGTGGGTATCGGGACATTGGATTCAAAAGTTCAGGCATGGTTTCTCAAGGTTGTTGAAAGGCATTCTGGAAAATGTAGGGGGTCATCAGCAGAGGTAGACAATGCAGAGTAAGGAGAAGCATGAGTAGGCCCGTCCTACAAGGGCTGTGATTGGTCAGCAGAAAAAAGCCCTAGCCCTAGCATAACCCTAACCTGACTCTAGTGACGAAGCCGGTGAGCCTTCCATCGAAATGGGGTTCTCCTTTGACGCTACAATGAGACTAGTGGCTGCCACATTAAGTCAGTGCTGAACTATGGTGATGTTATATACATGCATGAACCTTCACAATGCCTTCATGAGGCACTGTGAGGGCATGAGGGCACTGTCTACCATGGAGCTCTGAGGTTTATTTCAAATTTTAAAGCCCTTACTCACCACTGCTCCTTATATGCTGGGGTGGGATGGTCTGCCTCGTCCACCCGTAGACTTAAGCATTGGCATATTTCTTTATTTATAAGGCTATTCTTGGTTTGCTTCGCTCTTACCTGCAGGTCTACATCCTTCAGAAAAGTACAGGAGGTTATTGTTTTCGCCCCCAAGGCTTATTCACTGCTATCTGTCCCTAAAGCCCGCACTGAACAGGGGAAAGGGGCATTTGAGTCTGCTGCTCTGCTTCGAATCAGTTGCAAAGCGACCTGAGTCTTCGGGAGCTGGTCTCTGTAGATACATTTAAAGTAGTCCTTAATGATTCGGAGGCAGGCATTTGGAGGCATGTATTCAAATCCATGTCAATGTCAACGTTTCTGGCTGCAGATGTCAAAACATCTACAGCTGGCCATATTGCTTCTCTACGATCCATGATGTTAATGACTTGTGATGATGGCTGATGAATATTTTATGATTGTGTCATTTATTTTCTATTTTTATTGCAACTTGTTATATGTTCTTGTGTGTCTGCAAACCTCTTATTTGTGCTGCCGCCTGTTGTGGCCAGGACGCTCTTGCAAAAGAGATTTTTAATCCCAACGAGCCATTCCTGGTTAAGTAGTTGGCCATATTTTAAGGCGTGGCTGGATGCGTTGCTCCACCTTAATGTAGCATTGACCCAATGCCAAGCCTGCATCAAGGAGTTAGTTGCTTAGAAAGTGGGCACACTATCAAATGCACTTTTTTCCTTGCATTTTTCTTTTGATCAGAAACAGAAATATCATGGGTACTGTCACAAACTCCATCTGGTAAATGTAGAAAGCGATAAGCATCGTTGCAGTGTTATTTATTTAGTGACACTAATATCATGTAGGAAGCTCATATAGGTAAGCATAAGCTGCTGGATGATAATAGCACTACTGCTTAATGTTACTACCAGCCAATGCCTTGAAATGACATTTACAATCAACTGAACACAGATCCATGTTGAGTTTACAATAACTAACATGAAATATGCTCACTAACAGCTTTTATAAGATTATGCAGTATGTGTTTCATTATGCTGGAATATTTCACATGGACTAGAGAGACAACAAGTAGGAGTATCTGATAACTAGCGGCAG
Organism: Myripristis jacobus; assembly: GCA_900302555.1. Lineage (NCBI taxonomy): Eukaryota > Metazoa > Chordata > Actinopteri > Holocentriformes > Holocentridae > Myripristis > Myripristis jacobus. The sequence continues at coordinate 6,756 of OMLB01058069.1, forward strand.
AAAAGCAGTCAGACTGGCTGCTAATCTGTTGTGATCCAAACATAATATGAAAGCAAACCACTGTCGAGAAACAATTGGATCCATTCAGCGCCTTCAACGCAGCTGCTGCACTTTGGGACAAATCAATTTGTGTTTTCGGGAAATGCTCAAAACCTGAGAGGCCTGCTAATAATGACACACAACATAAAAGCCGGTCTGCATTCAACGACACAATATGTTGACATCTTTTCGCCAGCTTAGTGCACCAGAGGCTTTATTTCCAAGGTAACATTCATCACGGCTTTAAATGCTGTGTAATCAGTTGCTGCTGAGGAGCATATGGTGAACACTCACCGATGCAGTGCCTTCCTCCCATTGTTCAGCTTGCATAATTCTTGCATATGTTTCCTTGTTATCAGATGTGCTCGCTGTGGACCGAGCGCAGAAACCAATTTCATGGTACTTTTTTTTTTTTTTTTTGTTATGGTCAGTATTTGTTTCTCTAAGGGAAGATGGTATTGCACCAAAACTATGATTCTTCACAAAGCGTTGGGTGGTAACTGGAGTGGAGAAGCAGTTTAAATTTTTATCCCCGCTCACATGTGTGTGTGAGTGTGTGTCTGTCCACTCATGCCTGTATCATGAAGCTCCTCTTGTGGTTGTTGTGAGTCAAAACCTTTTTTTTCTTTCTTTTTTTTTCTTTTTTTTGTTTTGTTTTGGGTACTTCCGCTCTCTTTCCATTCACAGCCTACCTCGCTCTACCATTCAGCTCTCTTGCCACCCCTCTCTGCTGATACTACTGGCTCTCTACATCTCTTTTTCACCTAATTCACTGTCTAGCTTGCTCATTTTTTTGCATCTTATTGTGTGGAGTTTACCACTGCTGATAAGCAAGCCAAACACAATAAACACAACCCTGTAAAAAGGAGCTCAAGTAGGTTACATAACCTGACATCTCCACCGTAAAAAATGACAAGTAAAACATCCACTGCTGATTCATATTTTAGGAACTGTTGGCTTAATCTTCACAGGCCTTCAGTGTGAGTGTGAGAGAGGCAGAGACAGAGAGAGAGACCTTAGTAGTGAGTTTAATTTTGCTATTTTAATTCATGCTCTTTTTGAAACTAGTTTCTGTCAAAAGCCATATGACTTCTGGCCAAGAGCCACAAATGGCTGGCGGGCTACTGTACTGCATTGCATTTAAATCACACAGTAATTTAATTTGTAATTTGAAAAGTGGTTGACAGTGCAGTTAGTTGCTGAGTGTTTCCCGAGTTGTGGTCAGCACATAGGGTAGCCTATAGTTTGGAAAAGGGGAGACACGCCTGGTGGAGATCTGGACTCTACTAAATGTACACTCCAGTTATCTAAAGGCCCAAGCGGTGCTAAAGGTGAGGTGCTGCCTGCCATTGCAACTGCACCTCAAATCAAATCACACCTTATGAACACAAGTGACACCTGCAGTTTTCCTGTCCCATAAGAGCTAAAGTACTAAACTGAGAGAAAGGTTGAGTTATTTGATTATCCAAATGTAATGTGATCCAGAGCAATCGTAATTTCTGCTTATTTTAGCGCTGCCCGATATGCAGTGCTAATTCATTAAGTTTTCGGGTGTTTTCAAATACAACACGTGGCTGCGCGGGTGTGTTGTTTTGGCTTCTCTTCCAGCGCCAAGGAAAATAAATCAAAGATTAAGAATATAGCTTTGAGCCGCAGACTGACACTGTCTGTGACGTGTGTGTGTGTGTGTGTGTTTGTGTAGTTAGACGACATCTCGCATGCTTGTTAGCAGGCTTGGACGGCCCTCAGCTCCACCAGTTACCTCGGCCCTCTAGGAAGATGTGACCCAAGCAACAGCCACTGTGGCCAGGTTAGGTCACGGCAGGGCTGCTGCTGCTTACTGACCCTCGCAGGCTGTTGGAAAATGAAAGAAATACTCAGAAACACAAGCTACAGCTGATCAGCGATGTCTGTGTTTTGATGTCTTCATGCTTTCATTTCAGATCTCTCTCATTATTTGTGCTGGTTTTGGTTGCCGAGCCCTGTCCAAGAGCCTCGTTGGCTACATCAGAAATGCAGACACAACAGGTGAATTGTTTTTCAACCCAGTGCAGGGCTGCCGTTTGCCTTGCTGATGGCTGGATGCCTTCCACTTAAAGGAGAGAGTTCAGGGGAAAAGTCAGTTCTTCAAAAGTACTTCTGATTGTACAACATGGTGATCTCCGTGTAATAATATGCAAATGCCTGTCTCAGACAGCGAAAATGTGTTTTTACTCCGTTACCACCTTCGTGGCAGGCCTGGGAAGCTGAGGCACTTTTGATCTCCAACTTGTGCTCATGATGTGTTCATATCATGTAGGAATTTTCTGTAGTTTTGGATATGTCCCCTCGGATATCTCCCACTCATGAACTGTGAGACTGTGTCAACACAGGCAGCAAGCATGGCAATGAAGGCACCAACTTTCACAGCTCGAGAAATAAAAATCCAAATGATCTGTTATGCTCCCGTGAAAACAATCAACTCCTCTCACAAACAGCAAGCAGTTTCTCATTTATAGCTCATTTATAGTTGATTTTTAAAGTTTTAAATGTATAAACACAAAGCGATTAGCGGATGTGGGTGTTACAAATAAGGGAATTAAATGCAAACTACTGAAATGTTTTGATACTGTGATTAGGCAGCTCGGTATGGCGCCTACACAATGGCTCTCATTTGGAAAAATTAGAAATTACAAAATCAGACATGCAAACAAAGCCAGACTGCTTCTCTCTTTCTCGCAGACTGACATTGAGTGTGAATGTTTCCACCACTTGTCAGCTTATATTAATCCAGTTACTTATAAAGTACAGAAATCCACAAACTTGGATATGATATAAAATATCACTAAGTGCAATTTTTCATCCAAAAAAACTCAATAAGTAAATGTAGTTAGGCCCACTAGGCCCACTTAACAGGATGTGTCGAGTCTCAGTTTACAGTTTTAGTGGGAGTCGACATCCCATCAGGAAGGTCATAACCCAAACATAACAGACAAAACCTTGAATTACCTGAAGTTGACATTTGACTGACAATTTCTGACAAAATACTGGAAGTCAGGGAGGGTTTAAAGTGTTTCTAGTGTTGCGTGTCCAAACACCCGTCCAAAAGATGACCTACCGACACAAAGATGATGCTTTTCTGATTCTGGTCAAAATGGAGTGTTTCCAGGCTGTGATGAATATTTCTGTCAAACTCCAATTCGATATGAATGATCGGTGATCGGTGTAGAAGACCAGAAGGTTTGCTGTCGCCTTAGAGGTATTCTTGTGGACATGAGAGAACGTCATGTTCCAGCTGCATAATCTTACGTGTCCAGATCAAAACAAGTAAAATGCCACTAGACGAGCTGAATTGAAATAGTCACAAACATGTTTTTTTGCTTTGTTTGATCAGTTCGCCCAAAATATAAAAAAAGCCCTCGAGAAGTCTATCCATCCAGATACTTTTTGTGATCTTTCTTGTCTTCCTTGAAGTTTTGTGGAGCTCAAGCCATCAAAAATTGATGGGAAAAATGCAACAGCTACTTTTTCCAAAAACAATTACATGGTAGTATTGATAATTCCAATACTGATAATTGCTTTGATCTTATCCCCAGAACTGATCCCCACATAAATCTATCAGTGCCATGCGTGTGCTTTAACCAGTCATTCTCATGTTTTTTTTTTCTATGAAGTTGAATCTGTATCTGATGCTAAGAAATGAAATATTGCAGCAAATAATTATCCAAGAGGAGAACTGAGCTACTTCTTGCATCCTCTCCCTCCACTCTTCATCCACACACAGCCACGCCCATGCAGAGAAACACAGTGAGGCGCAGACGTGGAACGAGACAGAGAGTGATGGCAGAAAAAAAAGAGGTTTGGTATGGAGTTATTTCACTCCAATAAACTCTAAAGAAGCTAAATGTGATGTGTGTCAAAAGCTGGTGAGATATTGTGGCAATACCACAGACCTAATGAAACACATGAGAGTCCATCACATCAAAGAGCATGAAGAGTCAGAAGAGCGATGGAGGCAGTCAGAGGAAGGATGGGATGGGAAGGCTGGTATCGGCCTGTCTTAGCCCTGGGGGTGATGAGATTTGTTGGAGACTATTTCCTGCCAAAGAACACTGGCAAATTGTATTTATTTGGTACAGTGTAGATTTTTTTATATATATATTTTGGGAGGACTGTACCTTTAAGACAGATGAACACTACCACAAATTGTCCAAAATTTTCGCAATGTGTGGTGAAGATCATCATGCTTATCTAAACTAGGGCTCAGTTACAAATCAGTGCAATGACAGAGGTTCTGAAAGGCATTAATGAGTGTTACGGCTCAAAAGCAAAGTTTAGAAATACATCCACAGCGTGTTTTTGAGGCTGATGTAGGCTCTCTTTCCATTTCATGGTTTACGTTGGTGTTGAACTCCTCAAACTACTCCTGCCTTGGGTCATCCTGGGAGATTTCACTCGCCTCACAAAAGAAATGCTGAACCACAGCAGGATCTTAAACTCTCGGCGTCACTTTGCCTTATTGGCATTCATGTCCGAGGCATTCGCTGGAGTTCAGCCATGCTAGGAAAATAGACCCCATACTGCAAAAGCCATGAGAACCATTAGTATGCCAATACCCATTAGGCCGATTGACCTGCTCTGCATCACACATCTGCTTGTTGAGGACAAATTGCTTCTTCTTTTTTTTTTCCTCCTCCAGATCGTTGGTGTTATAGGAGGCATGGCATCCTGACCGCGGTACACGTCCCTGTGACGTTCTGCACGGACTGCTCTTGATGAAACTGGCCGCTCTTGTCTTAGATTGACGTTTTCAATCTACTGAGTCGTAGTTGCTTGTCCGCCTTTCCTTGAATCTCAAACCATGGCACGGACATCACGGTCGAAGAGCGTGCACTTCCATTCACAGTTGCCTGTAGTTCATAATGTCTTTTCCATCAGAGCACCAAGCTTCAGCCATTGTTCTGCGTGAAATACCAGGAAACTGAGCGGTTTTCGTCGTTGGAGCTTTATGAAATGTGTCCCCTCTCAAACTCACTGAGACGTCGTCTTCGATCCACAACAGCCAGATGAACGGGCGGCCAGGTCTGCTCTGTATTTTGACACATGGCTCCGAGCACGGTGCGTGGTTACAGCCCAGTCGCCAGGGAAAAAAATGTTGGTATTTCATGTTTCTGCAAATGAAGGATACATTAAAATATCAACGATTCTTGATGTTGTGTAAAGAGAGCGACCAACGCAGCATTAACAGGCGCGTGGGGTGGCGGATGGTTCAGTCAACAGAGCTTGACCGCCACAGGCTCCATCACACTGACTATAAGTTTAAATGTTAATATGCAACGTATTTGTTGGTTTGCAGAAAATGGCGATATTATATTTTGATGAATGTTAATGGCTTCAGTATTGTAAAAACACCTGTGCACTTTGTATCCCTCTTTTACCAAAGTGTTTGCTGTGTGTGTAGGCTGCCCATTTTTTGTGCAGTGTTGTATTTCATGATTGCAGGGTGGAGCGGCCGAGGAACAACCGCAGACACACACAGAGCGCGAGCAGCAAACACTGATGCCCTCAGTTAAGGACAGACCTTAGGTAATCTCCAGACTTCTTGGGAAACAGAAGTGAAAGCTTTTATCATCAGATTAAGACCCACCGCCTCCAACAATGTGGTGTGCAGAGTATTAAGATTTGACTCTTGAGTTTTTCCCAAAATCGACTCCCAGAAAGTACAACTCTATTACTTAAACATGCAGGCATAGGCCTAAGATTAACACAGACTCAGCCCTTTAGCCTTAACTCTGATATTACCTACACTGGTAGAATAATAATGATATTTTTTTGCCCCCTGGTAGGGAAATCCTCTTTTCTCTTGCTCTCCTCAACAGGGAAGCTGAGGTCAGCTACAGGACAGCAGCCCCAGAACTGGTTCGGGATTTAGTGTCTTGCTCAAGGATACCTCAGCAGGGTGGATGCTATTCCACAGAGAGGCTTGAACCTACCTCCTGCAGTTAGGGGAATATATCCCTTCTTGATAAAAAAAAAAAAAGAAACCCTGCTGCCCCAGAGGCTCTGTTCCCACCTGGTATTAAAATACATCTTTGGTGATCCGCACACAAGTGGGCAGCTCTCAGGCCGTCCGTTCACATCTGGCATTAAAATGCGTCTCCACTTGCATCTTTCCTGCCCACTTGTGATTGGATCTCACTTTCCTGCTCTATATGCAAATAAACACACATCATTTCAGAGAGAGAGAGAGAGAGAGAGAGAGAGAGGGACAGAGAGAGAGAGAGAAACCATAAAATGAAATTCTTCTTACTTTGGTAGTCCTCCTTCCACGCAAAAAATAAAAATAGGCAGCAGATAAAGGGGACATCCTCGCTCACTCCAGCCTCATTTTAATGCAGCTGTCAATCACTTAAGACACATTTCACGTCCAGATTTGGATTAGTTAATTATTCCAGTGGGTTTGAGAGGGGTTTTTTTCTCGCTCTGGTGGATAAATCAACTTATATCAACTTAAATTTCTTAATATTTCTTAATATTTCTGTGGTATTCCTGTAGTAACTGCAACACGCACATTCACACTGTCGCCTGTAATATTTCTGTAGTATTCCTATAGAAACTCTATCGCCTCTAAGGTTAGAAAGAATGGATTTAATGTTGCCAGGGCACAAGATTTAAGAACTGCCGCCGCCTCCAAACTTTATATGGAAGAAAAAAAAACCTGGCTGCTGTCAATACATATTTTAGAGACCCATCAAAATTTCTTAAATCATGTCTTTAGGGGAGCTCATGTCTTATTAAAGGGCAGCTGAGCTCCTGCTGGCCCCCCTGTAGGTCCACCCAGCAGGTAGTCAGGTTGTGTTTTCACTCATTAACCAGCTGCTTTACAGTCGACCTGCACTTCAGTTTGCATTTGATCCATCAGCTGACGGTTCAGCTGCTGGCCAGGTAAGTCAGGTAAGATATTTCTTCTTTTGGAAAAGTGACGGTGTGGCCGGTGCCGGGGTGTTGGGTCAGACCAGAGCCGGAGACAGAGGACATTAGGGTTAGCAGGCGATCCTTTAATGCATCCTGGGTCACGTGTCTTTTTACACTTCATTTGCGATCTGGACAAAAGCGTCCCGGACCAACACCTCCCGAGATCCGATCACTCAGGACGCATTGAGGACGCATTGCTGATGTTTACACTTGTACTCAGATGTGTCAGCTTGTATCCGGATTTCTCAGGACGGGCCAAAGAGAACTTCGGAACAGAAGAAGCCCTGAACTTACTGATAGAAATGGGTCTGAAATTGCGCCTCCAAACAGCATCAAAGGAGTGACAACCTGAGCCAAAGTCAGTGCCTTTGACCTGACAGGACAACAGGACGAGGTCCATGACCAGCTAGAGGCCCGTCTTAATCTAAGTGCCCTCGGTTTCTACAGTGTCAGAGCCGCTCATGCACTTACGATAACACCCCTTTTTTACAGAAAATGCTAACAACAACCTGGAGGGGGCGTATTTATTTATTCCAGGGAGTCTATGAATGTTAAGACCTGATTAGAGCTTCATCATTCATTAAACACAGAAGAGTATTCTCAAAACTGTTGAATGACAAGTCTTACCTGACTTAAAGTTCTGCTTATAAGAGAGGCTCTCGTTACCCTTGTGCTCAAAAAAAACATCTTCAAGAAACAGGCAATGTTGCAAATATCGGCATCCTAAATATCAGCTTGCACAGATAAAACGATAAAAAATATTAAGTCACACTTATCCTGTAGTTTGTGGATGTAAAGTTCCATAAAGCTGTGATTATCCTAAAAAAAACAAACAAACAAACAAAAAAAACAATTGTCCACATCTGTTGAAAAAGAAATTATTTTACATTGCCATGACGTTCCCTCCTGTTCTTTTTGAGGCCTTAACTTTCCAGTCACTCCAGAGTCTTCTCAAGTGTTATCAATAATATGGGTCTTTGAGAATATCAGGATCTATTTTTTTTCCCCTTCTCTCTCTGGCAAAATGATTTTTGGATTGTTCTGGTTTGGGATTTGAGATCCCACTTTTAGAGGTTAACTGCGTCGGCTTAGGAACATAAAAACACACATCTCACATGTTCATAGTCACATATAGTGTCAAGTTTCACTATGTATTCAAGAATGTAATTTTGTCATTTGGCAAATTTGACAAGTTTCATAATGGGGATTCTTCCAGGCAGTCTTTCTCCTCTGAAATAGACGCCTGTAGGCTGGCCATGGTAATTTGTGGTGTTCTCCTCCTGTCTCCTCCTGGTATTCAGGAGACACTAATGTGTTTTAAATTGGAGTTAAGTTCAAGTGTACACAAAGCTAATGATGAGAACAATATTGCCCTACCTACAATATTTTTTCCCCATAAATCAGCAATTTCAATGAAATATTTAGAAAAGCAGTTTTAGAAAAGCAAAGTACCTTGTTATCTGGGCAGCTGCTGGTAGTAAAAATAGCTTGCAAGCAAATTTTTAGGTGCTTGCAAAAAAAAAAAATAATTACCTTCAGCTCGCGAGTTCAAGTAAAAAAAAAGTTCATATGAAGGGGAAAAAAAAGATTAAGTTTAATGCAGATGTTTGTGCTGCCTCTCGTATCATTGTTCATAGATGCAATGTCCTTCACCGGGATTTGTGTGTCTAAAATGCCAAGAGGGTTTACGCAGGCGATCTTTTTTCACAATCAGACGACTTCACTCTTAAGACAGACATTTTTTTTTCATCATCTGGTATCAGTTGTTTGCCCTCATCCTGGAAGATCACCTGATAATTTCTCTCATTCCCCTGTACTGCAGTCATTTCCTCTGTGTTTTTGCCCGGTGCAGCACTCCCAGTCCCTTCAACAGTCTCAAATTCTGCCAAACGATTACTATCCAGCTCTGCGCCTACAATAAAATGTCTGGGGTTTTTTTTTTTTCCGTTTCAGCCAGGCTTCAGTGTCTGCTGCCCACTCACAGATCACTGCTACTGCCAGAGGTGGAAGAAACGACTCACATTTACTCCTGTTACTGCAATCGAGCTGCTTCTTTGTGTACTAGCATGCAAAGTACTTCTGAGTATCGAGTATTGCACTCCACTACATTTTAAATCAGATCCGTCACCGAGAGCAAATGATCAATGACGGATTGTGGAACCTTTCACAATAAAAGCTCAGTCAGCCAAGATGAGAAGAGGAAGCTGCTTCTACTTTGTCGTTTCTGCATTTTGTCATTTAAACCGCACGTGGCTGATGGAGGCGAGGACCGTTTAGACTCGGCTGGCAAAAAATGCGGGGAAAAGCCGAGCAATATCAGTGATGTGGCCTGATGATGAGAACCACGTGGACTCAACCATTACATACTGATTCCACATTTGGCGGTTGAGTCTACAGGGTCCTCGCTTCAATCAGCTGTCTGTAATTTTTCGCAATGCACCTTTAAAAGAATGTAGTTTCTTTAACTGCATGGAAAAGCTCACAGCTAACACAGCTACTGCTCTGAAAAAGGACATTTCAAATGAGACACTTTTTACTTTTACTGCAGTAGATTTTTTTGTTTTTACTACAGTACCTCTACTTATACTGACGTAAAATATCATCTAAGTAACAGTACTTCTCCTTGAGTATCAATTTGTAGTACTCTTTCAACCTCTGCTCACTTTCATAGCTTGCTGCCTTTCGGCGCAGTGGGCAGAGAACTACATTACCCAACAAGCACTGCGTGGACGCTGTCTACGGCAAGAGACGTGCGACAGGAGAGACACAAACCTGCAGTGCCGCTAAAGCGAGTTGAAGTTGGTAAAGTTGGATAACGCCTGATAAAAGTGATAATGTCGTCGTTTTAGGAGGACAGAGTTTGTGTTTGTCGTCGTGAAACGTGAAAAAAGGAGCGGCTGACGTCAATAAGCACGACGCCGCTCCTGTCGGGGGGGTTTTATCACGTTAGCCGCCAAGCTAGCCGAGAAGCTAGCGAAGTGCGTCCAGGTTTGTAGCCGGTTACTTCAGGAGACAAAACATGAATCATGCGTGTTATTTATTTGACATGTTAAGCTGCTTTTGACCGCAAAGCCACGATGATCCTGAGAGACGGGATGTGCCCTGGACTGGATGAAGACCTGGTCCGGGAACTGCGCGCTGCTGACATCAAAACAGGTGTGTGTGTGCGTGTGTGTGAGTGAAGGTGTGTGTGTGTGTTTGGATGGAGGGTGTTCAGTGCTAACACACGTGTCTTCTGTTTTTACAGTGGAGGACCTGGTATCATCTGACATCGAGGAAGTCGCACAAAAGTGTTCAG
>OMLB01058090.1:0-13638 GCA_900302555.1 Myripristis jacobus
CTGTGTCCCTCAGCCCGCCACTCTACAAGAGCTTATCCCTGTAGAGACAGAGACAGGAAGAAGAGGAGAGAGAGAGATGCAGACAGAGAGATGGAGAGAGAGGGAGAGAGACGGAGAGATTTGATGGAAAGATAATCAGAGTTCCAACAACCAGAAGTTGTTGTGCCAGGAAAACACTGCCATACTACTTAAAAAATAATAAATTTAAAACAAAAAAACTTTTTACAAGTAACATACAAATACAACAAAAAGGTCGATCAAAATAGGTAAGAAGAAAGGCAATGACAGGATTTTTATCTACCTAATACCCCAAATCCTGCTTAAGGTGCAACCCCTCACCAGACCTTAATTTGCCCATTCAACACACACATGCGCACACACACAGGCTCAGTAGTAGTGCAGTCCCCTGACCATGAGTAAAGGATCTGAGAGAATGGCTGATGAACCTGTGTCAAAACACACACACACACACACACACACAAGGCCTTCATTCATATTATATGGCCTGGCAGGGGTCTGAGGGAGAGAGCTGTGATACAAGCATGTGTCTGTTTTCATTCACACTCAGGTCTTACACACACACACACACTCTCTCTCTCTCTCTCTCTCTCTCTCTCTCTTTCTCTCTTTCTCTCTCTCTCTCACACACACACACACACGCAGAGTTGTTGACAGGCACCATGCAAAATTCTCTAGCCCTTCCCTCAAAGACAAGAACAGCAGGTGGAGTTATACAGTAAGTGACAGTCACTGACTCACTTATAGAATAATTAACTGCTAATTTGTTTATACTGTACTTAATGGAGTGGTTGTGGGCATGTAAATGGTTTATAATTGAAAATCTACCATTAATTAGCATATTATGAAGCATGTACTGCCCTTCTCCAAGAGAGCCTTGAAAACTATGACACAATGAAAATCATGCTGCCTTTGGGATTTCTGCTCTGCTCCAAACATTTGTATTTTTCTGCACTTCCTAATCCACAATGGACAGCTCAGAGAGACAGAGAGAGGGATTAACACAACTGAAGTCGAGAGCCTGACTTAAAATTGAAATGTTGCGTGCATGGTGTGCATCGGTCCAGTGCGCCACAGAAAGCCAACTCCAATCCAATGTGTGACAGTAATGGCTGCAATCTTATGTTTCTTAGTGAACAAACAAAAACCAGGAAGTGACAGTAAGTAATACTGAACAAGGAAGTAGGGGCTCTGTGGTAACAGATCATTGTGCCTTTCAAAAGCCAGAACTGAACAAAAGGCTTACTTATTAGCAACCAGTTTAGAGGGGTTTTTGGGGTTTTTTTTGGAGAGCTTGTACATGATATGCAGTAACAGGCAGACACAGCAGATATAATGTAAATGCAAACAGGCAATAGGTAATATTGACTACGTTTACATGTACAAAATATAATTTTTTTTCCTTATTCTGAAAGACAATATTCCTTCTAAGCTGTTTACATGGCTAATGAGGTTGAATATTCCACTAGTATTTCGATTTAAATTCAGCTGTCTATATTCCAACTTGGTGGACCGTGAGAACACAGCCTCCCTTTTCATTCATTCAACCACCTTTTTGAAAAGGCCTGTGTTACGATACACATATCCAAAAACTTGTTGATATCTAAGTCTTTCATAATGTTTAAAAGAAGGTGAGTTTTCCCTCCCATCCAGAAATGCCAGCTTTTCTTTTGTGAATGCATCTCTAATCAAGCCTTGCTAACTGTTGGCTGGTTGGTTTACAATGCACAGAGCTGACCGTAAAAAGGCAGCTGTGAGCTGTAAACTGAAGTAAAAATCCCAATTGAGACACACATTCCAAATGTTCTGTATAAATGACCAAACAATGCCCCTAAATGTGAGTAATACTGGCATATCCCACAAGCCTTAAACAGAAAACCAAATTCAATATCAAATTAGGAATACTGTCATATTCGGAATAATAGTGGAAAATTAGTGTGCATGTAAACATACTGACTTGACAACAACAAGTGTGCTATATTGAACAAAACTGTAATAAATTATTAAATATTAAAGGTCCCCTTTGTTTGGAATTGGTTTTTATGATGCCATTTAACCCGAGTGCATGTACTGTTTTGTGTTGATTTATCTGTACTTTATCAAAAAAATTATTATGTGGAATGGTAACTACTTTGAGCTTTCACAAACACAATCACTTATGACTAATTCTTCCTTTAGTGCTACTAAGGGCTCCATACACTCAGCTAAACATCAAATGTTGGTATGGAAACGCAGACCAGTATTATCAGTGCAGAGCAAGCCGACGTGAACAGATACACAATGGTCCTTTTCACAACATGGAATGTCAACAGTATCACCACTGACAGTACACAGACACATCTGGCCATGCTCAAACCAGCGCAGTGAAATTTTATAGAGGTGTGTGTGTGCGCGTGTGTGATCTGATTTCCTGGAGACTTTGAGGATGTGAGCACTGTGAATTCCAGTAGGTGAAGGGATCAGTGAGGACTTCACTATTCGATTTGATTTTGATCTTCCAGACCTGTAATCTCAGAGAAATTAGATTACGCAGGCACTGTGTGGACATGGGTAACAATACAGAGATTCAGGGGGTAAATGTACACAGGCATCTATTGAACTCAGTTAGAACAGACACCAGAATATATCTATATTTCTCTCCATTTCAGCACATCAACTGGAAACCTTGTATATCCAACTTTGGCAATTTTCTGTTTTTATTGTACTGTACAATACATAAAGGAACATTGTCTCTCACTTGCAGAAAACATGACATCACTCTGAGATCATTTACTGGGGAATCAGCAGTTCTTGCTAAATGCCCTGATCACCCTCTTCCTAACCAATTTGACCTCCTTCCTTCAGGCTGATGTTACATGATGCCCAAACAAAGACACAGTGCACCTCTTTTACTCCCATTGCCACTGAAAGGCTTGATCTTTTAATGTAATTTCATCCTTGCTAACACTGAATAGAGCCTAATCTTATGGCAATATGTAGACATGCACACCTTCTTGTTAGCACCTTGGTATGATGAACTGCATTTTATTCTTGGTCAGTGTTTAATCTGACACATTTAATCCAGGCTCACAGAAGTGTTTGCATCTTTTGTTTGATCTGCTTGTTTTATTTTTATGTTTTTGAGTGTTTTAATGTATTCTATACTCCTTTTATGTTTTTGGATGCAAAGTGGTGCAATTGGAGCAAAGGGAAAGGGAAAACAACCAAGCCAGATAGTGAGCTGGCCCTTCAGGGAAACAGACACCACTAGTGGCAGCCCCTCTCTTTCTCTGCAGCTCTCCCAGCCTCAGGCAGCTGGACTGCCACACTAACAATTACCTACTCAACATACCTGGCAGGGACAGTATGGCTGTGTCTATCTGTGTGCGTTTTGCCAGTTACCTTACAGCCAACACTCCTCCGGTTGCTGGAGGGGGGGATAAGCTTTCCTCCAACATGGCACTTAGGTGTGTGCATGTGTAGGAGACCACGTGTTCACACACACACACACACACACACACAGAGAGAGAGAGACACACACGCCAGCCAAGAAGCATAATAATAATGTGCCAGCCCCCATTCGTTTCTCATTATCAGAGCGATTTGATGATAAATAACAACACCCACTTGCTCCCTTTGTTTTCTGCCTCTTGTTTTCTGGCGCTCTTTCATAATCTTTTTCTCTTACTTAATATCACATATCTCAGAATGAAATATACTGTCAAATGACAGTTTTAAAACATAATGAAGCAATATAGAAGGGACTATAGCACCACAGAGTTTGTTGTGTCAAAAAACGAAGCTTAAATGAAGGCCTACATCCTCAGCAAAAACACACGGTGCATGTTCACCCTCATCTGCCTCCCACTGGGGGTGAGAGTAACTAAGGAGACCATGTTTGCATGCACATGGCTGTGTGTTGTGAGTTATCTGTCTGTTATTCAAAAATCCTCCAGTGGCCATCTCTACCTTGGGCAATTATTTGAATTCTCCCACTTCTCCCACTCTCCCTATAAACCCTACACCCTCTTTTTTCACCTCCCACCAGTTTTTTTTTCCATCTATGTATCCATTCCCTTTTTTTTTCTCATTCTCACTTATTCACGCCAGGCTGTTGGGTCATTAATGTGTGATAGTGTGTTTTTCTCCAAAGAAGGGGAGAACTGGCACAGGCCCTGGCTCATTAACACAGGAGGTGGCTCATACACATGGGCATGAATGTGCGCACACACATGCACGGATGTGCACATGACACACACACAGACATGTGCACAGAAACCCTTCACCTCTATCTGGTTCCATAATTATTCAATAAATTTTGCCTAGCAGTTTATGCATAGGGGAATACACAAACGCAGCAAACACACACACACACACGCACCTGTGCTATGTCGTCCCTGAGCCAAGAGGTGGTTGATTACATCCAGTTCTCCCTGCAGAGATGAAAGGAATCAGGCAGAGGATAAGAAACAACGGATGGGAACTGATAAAAAGATGGAGCAGAGATAACAAAGCTAAGCAGGGTTTGCTGAGATTGCTGTGAGCAGCAATTCACACTTTTCCCTTCTGATAACCATCATGTCAGCGGACGGCAGAAGAGACAAACTGAAGGGAGAATACACAGCGAGAAAAGACAGAGAGCTGCTGCTAATTGGAGTTGGGGGAGTAAACTTTCAAAAAGTGGTCCCTTTTGACTACTGATTATCATCTCAATATTATAATCGCTATCTCAAGTCAAAACAATCAAACTTACTCACACCTAGTAATTAGGCTGTATTCAGCCAATTTGTGGTTATTTGGCTTATAATTTCAAGACGTGAACATTTTCTTGTGTTTCTGGGCGGACTAGAAGCCAACCTTTTTTTTTTTTTTGTCCAGCAGCCACAGTGCCTGGTGAATTCCAACATTCAGGAGGTACTGTCATTATTTCACAAGCCAAATATGCTCATTAGAACAGGATGTCTGATGGCTGGTTAGGTTCTGTTCACACACAGCATTAAATTATTAGCTACCGTAGTGTTTATATTACTTGTAATCCAGTGGGAACTGAGCCGGACATTACATGATATGAAAAGACCAGCATTTGAAACATGATTGATTTTTTTTTATTTTATAAATCAGATGACCAATCACAACAAGAATACCGTTATGGTGACAGTGTGTCAGCGTCACCAGCCACCCCCAAAAATGCTCCGGGCAGCACTTTTCACTCAAAAAAATAAATAAATAAATAAAAAATGATGGTGTCAGCTGAGAAAAAAGGCCATGTGTGAACACAGCTTTCTATGCCAAAGGGGCAAAAGGAGAAATCACACTTCAAAGGCACAACTGAAATGTACCAGCATTTGGCTGGTGGCTGGCCTTGATTCACCACGATGGTTTATATTCTCTACGAGACATTTTTTTTTCTTTTTAGGAAGTCTTAGAGGACTTGAAAAAGTAATGATCCATTTTTCAAAACTATCTATAGTCTGACTAGGAACACCTTCTTTCACAGGGCTCTGTCCATCTGTAACAAGCTCCCTGCTACTGCGGTGGAATCAGGATGTCCAGACCACCTACTGACTTATTATAAATTTACATCAATCTACCTTCAATCCCACCTTGCCAGTCATTCATTTCCCTTCATTTTCTTTGCTCCAGTCTGTCATTTACTTTTTGCCTCTTGACTGCCCGTGTGTAGCCCCAGTGCTCTGGTATCCACTTCCATATGTGCATACACAGTAACGCACAAACAAAAACATGCACATGAATGCTTAATACTGTAATATTTGTGACAGGTTTGTTGACTCTTATTTTATCTGTATTAGCTCCACTCTTAGTCTGCATATTTTTTGACAAGCCTGTTTGTTGGCACTTAAGAAAATAATCTGAATTGACACTATAATCCTGTGGGAGGAAATGCAAACATCTACCAATTATCTTTGTTCTTGCACCTTATTGTTAGCATTTGAGTGTTTTTACATGAATATTTTGTGCAAGATGACATGATAGAAACATGGTGTTGGACAAAGAGAAGCAAGGCAAAAGCAACAGATCAATGCGTTGAAGATGTCATATAGAAAAAGCAGAGCAGGTGTCAAGGGACGCTCTGTCACACAGCAGGCGGATGTTCATGCCATCCACTTGCAGTGCAGCAAGTCAGTTCTTGGGTGGCATGTCACACTGCCTCTCTTCCTCTAACCAACATTTGCTCATACTGGACTGTCCTATCCACTGTGTGCACTCGAATGAAGCAGAAATAAAGACAGAAATTGAAGATAATCTTTTAAAAGAAAGGACGAAAAGAGCAGGTGTAAATCTAGTGGTAATTGGTGTGTTGGTGGTATGGGTGTTGTTTCTGGCAGCAAAGTGTGTTTTATCCTGAAGTTATTCGAGCATGAATGTTGATTTTTCTCTCAGTTAGATCTACTCCTGGATATGATATTTTTGGTGTGATGTACACGTTGCATCCCAGGGCTATTTCTGACCCATCTTGTTTAAACATTCCCTAAATACACCTGAAAGGCTTTCTCTCTCTCTCTCTCTCTCTCTCTCTCTCTCTGTGTGTGTGTGTGTGTGTGTGTGTGTGTGTCTTTGTGAGTCTAAGTGTTCTGTATTCTATATTAATACTGACGTGTGTATGGCTTCTGCGTAATCTGTGCCATAATGTTTACATCTGGGAAAACATCTGCAAAAATGTGTGGTGATGAGTTAGACACACACAATGAAACTCATAGGACCAGGTGGTCTTCGGTCTCAAAACAAGACAATACAATAAACAGAGCGGATGCACACTCACGAACACACACCTCTCTCTGACCATGTCTGTGGTTAAGAAGCATGCATTGTGTAAACAAGTGGTAGCTGACTGAAATGTCTGTTTGCTCTGCTCTTTCTCTGCTGGAGACCATTTGAAGGGAGAAAGAGAGAGACAGAGGGAGAGACAGAAAGAGTGGGAGGCATAAAGATTGAACGACAGAGGTTTTGTTTTTGTCTGGGACCGTGTAAAGAAGTTGACAGAAGGTGCTAAACTACAATGCTGTCCCTATTCATCTTGACGATACAAAACCAAGAATAATGGGAAAAAGAGGATGTTACTGAACAGTAATGGAATCAAAATTTCCTTTGACTAGGCCTCTATTTTCTTTTCACATTCTCTCTCCTAAACTTCCCTCTTGCCAATTTGCTCCCCATCTCTCCGATAATCTAACAATCACTCAGTCACTCATTTTTCCTCATCTAGTTTCTTAGTTGTTTTTCTGTTCTCTCCTCTGCTGCCACGCTCGAGTCCAACAATGTCAAACTGACTGACTAATATGGTACAGCAGGCATAATCAGGGTGTAAACCAGGCTGGATAAAACACATTTTATCACCATTATCTCATTCAAATTGTTACCAATCTTGGATAAACTGCCCTACAAAGCCAAACAGTAGCAACTCAAAAGACTGAGAAAAATGACAGTTCATCTCTTACATCGGTAATGGTATTACTGCAATAATACTGGATAGACTTAGTTGCATGTATGGTTTGAATTTTTGCTGATATGAAATCTAAATTGGTGGTGAAGACTATCACCTTTAAAACACTCAACAGCTACTATTTGCACTTTTAGGGCGCCAAAGACTACCCATCACCTGTAGGGTGGGGATGTCCAATCAGTGTGTCTGCCAGTTTTAAATCCAACCAAGGACAACAGCGGGTGATTTCCTGTCTGAGTAACTTACCTTCAACCATAAAAGAGGAACTAATCAGTGAAATGACACAGTGTAGTCTCTGGTTGGAATGAAAACCTGCATTTTTTACCCAAGTTACCTTGACATGACTCAATCTGCAAAAACGTTCCATGACAATTATTAAATGTATTACATATAAATTAACAAAAATGCACACACTAAATACACACAGACATTAGAATTTGGAAATGGAGTAATACACGTAGTATTCCGATCAAATTTGAGAATTTAACTCATTCAATACCAAACAGTCCAGTTTCAATCCTTCCTCAAGTTGTAAGGGCATTTCCTTCCAAGAAAGAAACACTGATTTCCTTCCCGAAGAACCTATGCTTCCTTCCAGACATGAGCATGTATTTCCATCCAAACCAGAACGCTTCACAGAATTACAGAAAAATTTCCTTTCCTTCCTTTCCAGTTATGGACATTTTTCCTTCCCAGTTGTAAAAGCCTGTTTCCTTCCAAGATATGAACAGTGATTTCCATCCCAGGGAGGAACATATATTGTCCTTTCCAGATATGAGTATCTATTTCCTTCCCAGAAAGGATTTCCGTCTCAGACAAGAACCTTTATGTCCATTCCAGAAAAACAGATTTTCTTCCTAGATAACAAATATTTCCTTGTCAGAACATGTGCATGCCAGAACAGAATATTTATTTCCTTCCTACAAGAATACATACTTCCTCCCACAGACATATCTTTGTATCAAAGAATAGCACATCTCCTTCCCCCAAATAACATATTTCCTTGTAATTTCATGTATTTCGTTCCATATAAGAAGATATACTTCCATCCCAAAACAGAACATAAATTTCCTTCCCAGATAAGAACACATCTCTCCATCCCAGAAGAGAAAATTGATTTCCTTTGTGCTCTCCAAAAAAGGACATTTCCATTCCACACAGAAACATATATTTCCTTCCCAGATATGAACATTAACGTTTGTCCCTGTTATGAACATTGCTTTCCTTCCAGGTGAAAGCATATTTCCTTCCCAGGTAAGATGTGTTTCCAGTGGCGATATAAAGATTTTTTCCCCCCTTGGAGATATGCAGATGAGTTTCCAATTCCGATTCACAAGATACAATATACACATGAAAATTATTTGAAAATTCTTACAATATTTGAAAATGTCTGTAGCACATGCCTACTCATTCAATATACCTAAGATACACAGGATAGCATATTTCAAAAGGGACATCATTTCATCACCCAAGGACTTGAGCTACTGAATATTAACTTAAAATTAAATTTCTGTTATAATGGCTGTCACTTTTTTGAAATCTATAGCCAAGGTGTCTTCCAAAATGGCAAAGTTATGATACTTATAAGTGCAGCTTAAGTTGTGGGTTGACAAAATGTTGACACACATTGTATTTTACATTTAATCATTTTATATTGAATGATAAAAACAATTTATATAACAATATATATTTTAAAACTATTCCTACAAATGTTATATATACAGTAAATCAATATCTGAAATTAATTATTCAATTTCTCTAAAACATCAAAGATTGATCTGCTATTTGTACAATGAAATAAGTTTCTAAAAAATACTCTACTCAACTACTCTGAAAAAATAACTGACACCACAATATCACAAAATATTAAGTTAATGTTAATATAAATAATAACAATATAAACCTGCACACTTGTATCCTGTATATTTAAGAGACTGAATAAGAAACTCCAGATGATTTTTAGAAAATAGACAAACAGCATTTTATAAATGAACTCATTTATCGCTGATATGAAAGTGCCTTTCCATTCCAAAAAGAATATATAAATATATCTATTTCTAAATATATTTTTTCTCCGCCCCCAAGTTACATTTTCTCCCTGTGTTTCTTTCCCTTTGTCTAAAACCTATCCTCTTCAAGCTTTCTTAACAGCACTTAACTATATATTTTGTATTTTATGATTTCCTAAGTGTTCATTCTGTACTTCAAGATGTTTCTTTGCTCATGTGCAATTATAAACAAAGGCGAACAAAAAAGAGGCAACACTGGTGGTGAACATGCATCCCTGAGGTAGCTTCATTTGAATGGAAATGTGCCAGACAGAAACTAAAACAAATGAAGGCTATGCGACTGGTAAATCATTGTTAAATTATCCCTTTACAATATAGCAGAGGGATAGGGGAAAAGAGAGGAGGCAGGAAGAGGGAGAGAGAGAGAGAGAAAGAGACACACACACACAGAGACGGAGAGAACATGTCCAGGTGTGTCAGCACTTCTGTGCATTACTGCATGATTCTGTGAGTGCCTATTTGCCAGCATTCACAAGGACACAAGATACAACGCACGAGTGTGTCTCAGCCTGTGTTAGCGTGTGTGCAAATGTATGAGTGTGTACTCGTGCACAAGAGAACAGCCAACAAAAACGTATTCATTAGTTCTCACAAGCCAACCCAACACAGCAGCTTTCTGTCAGAGTGGACCCAGTTAACACAGGAAATACATTTCATCTGTTTCCTGTTCCTTGCTCAGCAGAAACTAGTGTGAACACCTTTCAGGACTGTACTGTAAAGTATTTCACAACTGCACAGCCACGCAAACACACCACATAGTCAATGCTACAGCAGCCAGAAGTCAATATTATGCACTATGATGTTAACAAATGCTAAAATAACTAATAATGGGGTAAATAAGTAACTGTTGACTGATTTTTACGCACAACAAAAAATAATTGCAACAGTAGTGAAGTTAGATCAAAGTGATCGTTTCAGAAGGGCTTTTAATAAAACAAGTGCTTTAATTCCTTCAAAGAGCAACAAGACATGCCTGCAGATAAATTCGAGAAAACGAGCCTTGTCACAAATTTTAAGTTATGACACCAGCGCAACACGAAGTCAGTCCACATGAACAGAGAGTAACAGACTGCAAAAGAAGCTCACAGGCTCATAATGAAGAGGAAAGGAAGGAAAGGAAGGAAAATGAGTAGCTGCTTTTGTAAACTGACCTAAATACAGTTCTGGAGTATGGATGTAACGACTGAGACAATGTCTGACCACAGTCTGTGTATGATCACAGGTTTATTTCAACTAAGACATACCTAAGTTTCTACCTGCACATTTTCACCCACCGAATACAACCTCCAACCGAAAGACACAAGACATATCGAAGCTGTCAACGCTCTGGCACTTTGCATTCCTACTGTTTTACATAAGGGCTCCATATTGTATAGACACATGATCAGGATAATGGCATATAGATATCATCTGCATTATGTCTCATTAATGCAGGGCAATGCAGCAGGCTCTGCACATGCTGAGGGGATTTTAGAACAAAGGACACCGGGGAAATGTGTGAGGTGGTGGTGGTGGGGGCAGTATGCTGTGCCTCTACTCATTTCCTCTCTCTCCCTCCTTAACCCCACCCCTTTCCTCCTCCCGAAGCCACAAGAAGTGTACAGAGACCACTGTGCTGACCTTTTTCTGTCTCTTCACACTTACCCTCTTTTACTATCTCACTCATCCACCGCTCTCTCCATTTTGCCTGTTTCCATGTATTAGTTTAATCTCTCATTTTTTTCAATAATAGGAGCAGTCCTTTGACATGTGCCACATTGCTGTCATATACTACACTACTAATGTTGTGTTAGCGCCTTGCATTGACAGTAATTAACACGTGAAAATAGGTACAACAATTCCCCCGCTACCTGAAAATGAAGCCAGGGAATAGTACAAGAAAAAAAACTGTCAGGCCATGGCGCAGTATGTCATTTTGTCCCTTCTATCATGTCGCCATCTTCTCAGATAATGATGTGCTAATTGGAAAATACTCCAAATAATTTAAAAATGTGGTTCTTGATTCCCGTTCTAAAGACCCAGAGCCCAGCAGGTTTTCATTCTGGGGAATGATTTGTACTTACTATGGAATTAACTGGTGGGACAGAGAGTCAACAGTACACTGGTTCCTGAAATTTGGGATTGAGAGCCACTGATTTAAAATTGCTTAAAGTTTTGGCTTCCCATTGACTGCAAATGAAATCTTTATTAAAAAAAATTGTTGGACGCTGCATCATTTTAATTCATTTTCTTTTACTTGTGTTAAAAGGCTGGTTTGCATTATTTATCTACTGACTCAATTCTATCAGATTTGATGGGCTTTAATCGGAAAAATTGCTTGTTTTTCTCATATCCTCAAGGAGTCATTTTGAGACACATGGCATCAAAACAGCCTGCAGGAACACAATGCCTCTAAGAAAACATTTATTTATAAATCTAATTATAACATGTCTGTTGAGACTATTTTGAGTAATGTATTAATAACTTATTTCTGTTGGCCTGGATGAAAAAAAATATGATAAGCTATTGGCTGGAAGTTGTGCTCAGTGCTTTCAACCAAGTGATTCAGTGTTTGATCAAAGCAGTTTCCGATATTAAAGATAATATAATCCCAGGCCTCTGAGACAAACAGTGTGTCTGCAAGTGTTTTTGATGTCATTTTGAATAGGAATTATTGTGAGAAGCAACATTAACAGCAAACCAAGGATAAATTTCAAATATGGACATAGGATCTGAAACTATTTTAAGATTGTTGTCAGTATCACAACATACTGTATATTCCTCCTCTCACTCCACACACATGAAAATAACACAAAACCACCCTCCACTCCCACTCACAAGCACACCTTTCCCCCTTTGCTTTCATTTTATGCACCAGGGTAATTTTATCTTAGTTACCTTACCTCTCACTTAGTTTGCTACCCATGCCATTAAACCTGTGTTTGTTTCCATTCATTGTTTATTCTCTGATTTCTTTTGCCTGCCTGTCATCCTCATTTGTTTTTGTTTTGTGTTTTTTTTTTCTTTTATAATGAATGCTTTCACAAGCTCCTTTGGGTTTTTATCTCTGTTACGCATTATTTTATATTTAATTATTTTCTCTTCCTTTGATATCGAAACAAACTAGACTGCATATGTAAAAACCTCACAATTGTCTTTTTTTGACCAACTTGGTAGTTTTTCCAAAGTGTTCTATTTAAACACTAAATCCCTCTCTGAGATGCAGATGTTTTTTCTGAGCTTATTTCTTGAGTCTATTTACTTTTCTTTATACAGGAGCACTGGACTGTGGTGACTGCTATATTGTGCCAACTACATCTTGCAGGTCCACCTCTGCCACAACAATAGCACCCAACAGCTGTCCATCTTGTTCTAATGGTTATTATCTTCATTTAAGACGTCTGACTCTTATTATTATACAGATTGTGATCAAAGAGTAGGTCAGCAACAAGGAGCAATTAACCCAATCAACGATGACAACAATTACACAGTGTGTATATATATTCAGCCTTATGCAAAGGGTAAACGGTAGCTTTGAAAACACCTTTTGCAAAAAATATGAGCACCCTCTCTAAAATATTTTCAGCTGCACTATTATCAGTGGTAGAAATCAACATTGAACCTGCACTGACATTGAACTAGCAGTTGTTGTTCTTACCAGTGACAAGTTCACTTTAAATGCAAGATGAAAAAAAATGTTTTCTTTTCTGTTTAAATTGACATATTGCTGAAGGACAGGTGGGTTCCCCATGAGTCATTCACCCATTATAAAAGCTATTTAAACTGATAGGTGCATACACTATACTCTTTAGAGAAAGATACTCCATAACTCTGCATGTGTCTTCAGCTACAATACTGTGCGTTCGGTCTTGACTAGTTGTAGGTGCAGGCCAGGGCAGGTCACAGTAAACAGTATTGATGAGACGGCAGAAAGCAGAGAAAACGCTGATGTAGCGTTAAGGAAGGGAAATAGATAACATTGACAGGGGAGCAACTCCCTTCGGTCGATTATTAAAATGAGGGGAGCATGTGTGTGTGTGTGTCTGTGTGTGTGTGTGTATGTGTCCATGATTCTTGCTGACTTATAGTCACAAGCTAACAAGGATGGATGCATGTATTTGTGATTTGTGA
>OMLB01058091.1:0-26692 GCA_900302555.1 Myripristis jacobus
CACTTATACATCCAGTATTCCTATTACGCGACAATGGAAAAATATGCAAATCACCATAAAATCTCACTGATTGATCTGAAATTGGAAAGAAATATTCATTTTTGGTGTTTTAATGGCTTTATATTATTTCTAAGTACAGATTTTTGTTATTTATAACCAATGCGTTACAAAGTGTGAACAGGACATTGAAAACATATCATCATGTCAATTTCATGTTTACCCGGTAGTGCCCATTACATTAGGAAAACTCATTAAATATGAAGCAAAAAAATGATGTTAATCATTCATTTAGAGACGTTAAACACTGGCTGGGGTCAAATTGACCCCAAACGTAATAAGACAGGTAAGGATTTACCTGTCTTGGAGAGGACATGGTTGGACATGGTTGATTATGATTGGAATGGCAGACTGAACATCTTGGCTTGTGGAGATGTTCGCCTTCGATCATCTACATTACTCCAAGTTTGTTTATGGAGCCACAATAAGGTTGTTTCCGCCCGGTTTCGAACCGGGGACCTTTCGCGTGTTAGGCGAACGTGATAACCACTACACTACGGAAACCTGTGATTTCACTGTTTGCGTCAATTGCACCTGAGTGCAGTCCGCAGGTCGGAGTTGGGCTGAATGTGGGCGGAGCTAAACGTTGGACTACAGTTAGCACTTGTGTGCTTGACTTCACAGTGAGCGCGTTTACATGCACACCATGGTCCCCAGTCAAGTCAGTATTTTCTGATAAATTGTAGCGTTAAACTTGTGTTTCATGACTGAACTGATGAAAGCCAGCTGGCGGTGAGCTTTCCCAGGGAAGAGATGCCCGCTCTAAGGGACAGGCTCAGGATTAAGTGTTGAGTTTACAAAGCATAGAGACAAATCCTACTCATCCTGACTTCAGACGCACACGCTGGAAGCTGCAGACCTTGCCTGCCTTCCTGCTGCTATAAAGTTGAAATAAGATTGTTTCCGCCCGGTTTCGAACCGGGGACCTTTCGCGTGTGAGGCGAACGTGATAACCACTACACTACGGAAACCTGTGATAAAGTGAAAATGTGTCTCTGAGAAAAAACCCTCAGCTGACCCAGTTCAAACTCAAAGTGATTTTCTCGATAGGGTCTTCATAACGACATTATGCGGGTCTCTGACCCACATCCTCATTAGCCTTAAGTTACAGCCACACTCTGGAGGCTCAGGCCTCTGCCTGTTCACCTGCTGCAGCACAGAGCCTGACCGCATCAGAGCCGCTGGAATAATTCAATAATCTGAGCCTGAAACCGAACAGCTGGAGCCAATTAGGATGTGCTGGAGCCATCCATCTGTGTGGCTTATCTGGGACCGGGTCACTGTGGTAGCACGCTGAGAAAGGGCAGCCCAGGTGTCCTTTCCCCCCGGCAGCTGGGATATGCAGCCCCCCAGTCTTCTGGGTATGCCCCGGGTCTCCTTGCAGCCAGATGTGCCCAGAACACCTCCACGGGAAGGCCCTCAGGAGGCGTCTAACAAGATGTCTGAAACACCTCAGTTTACTCCCTTAAATGCAGACAAGCGCGCTCTGTGTTATCAGAGTCGTGAACAAGATGCCACAAGACCACAAGAACATGGCTGGTTGAAATGTGATCTCTGCACACTGGCTGCTGCATTAAAAGGACGTACTGCATTGGCCGGGAATCGAACCCGGGCCTCCCGCGTGGCAGGCGAGAATTCTACCACTGAACCACCAATGCTGATACATAAAGACCAGCTGAGCAAAAAAACACACCAGCGTAGGGCAGAACACCGGAGCCGCGGTCAACTTTTCCTGCGATGCAGCCCGACGTCCCAGCGAGCCGGCAGACAGGGGACAGGCGGACAAAGCTCAGCTGCCGCCGCTGGAGCGCCTCTTCGGCTATACAAGACCGAACTCGGTGAGTAAATGAATGAATGAATTATGACGTCATGGCCACTTTACGGTAGCGTGTGTGTGTGTGTGTGTGTCTGTCTGTGTGTGTGTGTGTGTTCTAATGGGATCCTGCGAGACACGCCCCGCCCCCAGGGTACACACTGTGAGGCCAGCTGAAATGTTCACTTCCTCCGAGGAGAAAATGAAGCTTCTCCCCGTCGGGGAATTGAACCCCGGTCTCCCGCGTGACAGGCGGGGATACTGACCACTATACTAACGAGGAGACACGAGGGCAGCGGGCCCAGGTCTGATCTGACAGCACATTCAAACCCGCTTCTCTTCAAGCCGTCGTTCAGGCCATGCTCACTTTGCAAACGCATCTCTGCGCTTCAGCCTTCAGCATCTGACAACACGGCCTGGCGTCTTTGGGTGGCTGCGCTTTCATACATAGGCCAATAAAAACAAATGCAAAAAGAACAAAAAGTGCAAATACATTTTTTCTTTCTGTTTTAGCCCTTTTTGAAAAACCCACCACTTGGACCAGATGAGCGATGGTCCTCCTCCACTCCTCTCTTGCCCAATATCCTCTATGAAATAACTCAAAAATGAACTGAACCTCTGATGCAGTGAGCAGGTTTATTCCTCTCGGTCAGGGTAGAATAATAAATCAAGCTGGTCCGTGGATCAATAAGCACCCTCCTGTTCCAGTTTGTGCCGTGTCTGCCTTTAAACACGTTTCATAACTCCTCCTATTGTGGAGCCCAAATCCTGACCCCTCCTGCCCTTTTCCTTTTAACAGCCAGTACGAGCTTTGTGCGCCGTTCAAACTTCCTGAGCAACATCTGTCCAATTCTGATTCACATGAAACCATTTGCATTACATGATGTGTGAGGATCGAGCACCACTACTGTCCTACAGAACAAAATGGTTGAACTACCTTTAGTGATCTACCACTAAAGGGCCCCTATATACTGTCTCATTCACAGGATCCCTCCACCTGCACGTCCATCCTCTCTCACCTCCCCCTCCACCTGTAGCTCCTGCAGCTCCCTCTTGTACGTCCTCTTGCCCAGGGTTTCGTAGATCTTGGTCATGACGGGAATCTTCTCGCTGCCGTCATTGATGGTCATTTGGTACTTGGGCTCTGGGAGGTCGCCCATGAACCTCAGGATTGTGATCCACACCGCGAGCGCCGCCTGGAGCACAGGAAGCAGGTTTAACTCAGCAGGAGGATCATTCATTCATTCATTGGCTTGATTTATTCACCAGTCATTTACAAGCTATTTCTCTACTGTCTACAGTATTCCTACTTAAAGGTGCTGTGTATGGCTTTTTGAAAGAGTAAATCACTGCCTCATTCATTTTGAAACATGAATACAATTACCATAGACAAATCTACTGCTGAGAAAGTATGCATTGATTGTTTTATGACACAGGAGGAGGAGGGCACAGCTTTTCCATCACAAACAAAGTTTTCACATTCATGTTTTCTACAACTCAGGAGACTTTTCAGGATTACTCCTTGATTCTGGCATGGCTCTGTATTTCTCCATTTCCAAGCTGAACCTCTTGGCGTACGAGTCTGCAGTGCTGAGAGTGACCAGATGCTTTATGCCGTTCCTGTGCCTGACGTCCTGCACGGCTCAATGTGGCTTCCAGCAAAAACAGACTGGGCACGCATTTTAAGTGGAGCAGAGCGGAGAGCTTCCTCTCAGACTCTGATGAAACGCACTGCGACGTGTCTGGAGGAATCACACGCTTTGTCTAGAGTGGCCCTGATCTGCTCCGGCGGCCGCGGCGCAGCCGGAACGCAACCGCTCTTACATGACATCACATCTTGTCTGTTGTGAGTCCTCTGACAGCTGTCTGACTGGCAGAGTAAATCAAGATTACAGTTAGTCTGAAACACTGCAGCCAGACTGCTGGAGTGCCAGCAGATTACTCAAACTCCAGCTTCACTTCATCGGCCACCACGGCAATTTAAAAATGATTTAAACAGATCCCCGGGCAGCCCTCTTTTAAAATTATTTTTTAAAAAATACACCTCTGTAGGCGATTTTTGGCTTTAAATACGGTCTGTGTTTTGTTTGTGTTGTTAGAGCCCATTAGCTTTGCATATACTATACATAATATTGCTATTATTGTCTGAGTTAAGATCTAAGAAATGGATTCACTAAGGAGGAGGGTGTGTGCATGTGAAGAGAGCTTCAGGTTTGGGGTCAAAGGTCAAACTCACCAGCTGGTCTCCTTCATCCTCATGGAAGAGCAGAGGCTGTTTTAGGGGCCGCCTGATGTAGGTGTGAGTGGAAACACCTTGGAAGTAGGTGGCAGCAAACTTGGAGAACTTGTACTCCGACAGATCCTCCTCCTCTTCGTCAGGCAGCGGTGGAGCTTCATGCAGCATCTCCTCCTCTGCCTCCTCACTCCGAGGAGAACTCTCCAGGTCCTGGTCCAGGTGGATCAAATGCACACAGGGAGAGACATGCGTACAACAGGTGAGACTAATTACACCTGTGGACTGGCGTGCTGCAGCAGTAAATAGTGGAAGGATACCGGATTCAAGGAGTTTGTGTGTGAGAGTATAACAGCAGAGAATATGCAATATATTCATCATAAGGTCGTGTTTTAACCAAAAATGCATATTTTAAAATCAAGGGATTTTGATTATATGTTGGGGAAATCTTTAGTACCACCACATGATTTGAAAAATGGTTTGTTGGTCAATCTCAGAACCCACTGGCTATCAGTTTCGTGACGGGGCAATGACCAGTTTGTTGGTTTTCTGGCTCCAGGAACACGCCGGAAACAGTTCCTCTTATTGCATGAGTCAAATGTTTCTCCACACGATACACAAAAATCGATTTTTGTCTGTGTTTTAGGTCCAGATGACATTTCGGCCAGTGCATTTAAATTGTAGTAAATAGGCCAAACATTCAAAATCACTGGTCCTTGAACAACATGGATCACAAGTTGGGAAAACGTGATTTCTGCAGCAGCTTTTTAACGTGACACTGTGATAATAACTGCTATCCACACAAGCCAAAACCAGATCTGTGGCCATATCCTGATTTTGTCTCTCACTGACTCTAGATATACACTGTAGTATTTCAATTTAAGAATTCACTTCCCATTTCTTCTCACAAGTCCTAAGTCACACATTCACTCTTATCATACCAGAACTGCTGATCTTCAGTCATCTAGGACCAGCCTTGGCCTTTTTCAGTCAGGTACAAAAGTGGAATGGAGGAATCACAGGACTATTTTTTGAAAGTTTCTGACTTTAACATGCGTATAATGAAATTTTTGGCCCCCATCAGTCAACCCTTACCTCAAACCCAGCCGGTGCCTGTCCCTCCTGGTTGGGCAGCGGCCCCGTGTTGCCCAGGAAGCCGAACATGCGGTCCACCATGTCCGAGTGGTCGACGGGCTGCTCCCTCTCCCTCTCCATCTGCTGCAGCATCTCCTTCTTCCTTCTCACCTCCTCCTTCTCCTCTCTCTCCCTCTCCTCCTGCTGCTGGGCCAGCTGGACCAGCCGCTCCTGGTGTTTCCTCTCGGCCTCGGCCTTGGCCCGCCGAGCCGTCATCTGGTTGCGCAGTCGCTCCTCCTCGGCCAGGCGCTGGCGCTCTGCTTCCAGGCGATGCTGGAGCTGCGTGGGGGCGGTGAGACGGGAGAAAGACAAGGTTTCACAGAGGCTGGTTGAGTTTTGTAATTAGATAAACGGAGGGTGAGGTGCGGGTGGGCATTCGGTCATAATTATAATTCACATTTTCTATTTCTGTTGCAATCCTAGTCTACCCAAGACTACTGAGGAACGAAGAGGGTAATCAGGGCTATAAATGCACAGTTGGCTTTTTGACATGTTGGGCTCTTCTATGAAGTGTGTCCACTACGGCTCTTTTAAGTTGAATACAAATTACATTTACATACCCTAATTTAGCTAATCTTTAGTAGAAAAAAACATCTAAATTCTTGTATCTATCAACACCCACCTTCACCAAATAGGTCCTTTCTTGTATAGTCACTGGAGCTGAAGACTTGGAATATTTCTTAAAGGTTTTTAGCAAAGTATCTATGATATGTTTTATCGATTTAATAACAAATTGAGATAGGGCAAACATTTAAAAAGTAGTCAATTTATTCAAAATTTACCATTTCAGGACAGTAGAAGAGAGAAGGTATGTGCAACAGTGGCATATAAGGCAGCATATTTATTACAAATAAAAACAACGTTTACAAACATTTATGTATTTCACATAAACAAACACAACAAGCTCATATTAAAAGAATATATAAGGAGAAGGTTTTAGGGTGACAAAACTACGAAAATGGGAAGTGATCACATGGGACCTTTCTGATCATTTCCACACCCTTTTCCTTCTGTTTTCAGTGTCCACCACCCATCGTGCAGCCACATCCTCTGTCTCAAATCATGAGCTGCTTTGTTACTTCTGGCTAATTAGCTTGAACACGGCTCACAAATTGCAGATGAATTTGTGGTGCAGCAGCAGCCAGAATGTCCCTTTGTCCCTTGTACTTCCTGAGCTCTTGTTTTCTGTGTCACGGCTGTGCTTTAGATCCAAGTATCAGATAAAAAGCTTCCTGTCTAATCATGGCCTTACAAGAAATATGTGTTAAGGCTTTACTGCCGCTTCCCTTCAGGTTAGTCGATTCTAATTTGTGGCACATAACAGTTTTCCCCCCCTTTTTCCACTTTCCTCAGTTTCCTGCGTTTAACACCAATAGCCCTGTCTCTCCGGCCCATAAGCAACACGACAGAGGTGGCAGTAGTAAATATAAGAACTTTTTACCTCTGCCCTGAGCCTCTGGCAGAGTCGTCTGGCAATCATGCCCCTGGTGTAGGCCTGGATGGTCAGAACGGCACGAAGACGCCGCCAAAAATTCTGCCGGAGGAGGAAGCCACGGCACCGGGCCTGGATGAGGGTGAGCCGAACCCGGGCCAGCTGGTAGCTCCTGTAGAACTTCCTGGACCTGCAGAGGGCCTGCAGGCGCAGGAAACCCCTCTTCATCTGCAGAAAGACAAAACACTTTTTTAATCATCAAGTCACACACATGCGAGAATCAGCATGATGTATCTGCAGGGCTTTGATAGGGTTGTTAATGAAGTACTTCACCAAGTGCTGAGAATGTGCTGCAGCAGGTTTTGTATTTTTTGCTCTTAAATTTCCACAAAAAAAGCACAACTGCTCCCAAAATACCACTTTTCACAGATAAAATGAAAGCGAACATAGTGGATCATGCCAGTATAGAAAATAACAATTGAGGAGATAAAGCAGCTCTTTTCTAATTTTTTTCCTCTTTAAATGGACAGTAGATCTGGTGGGAAGCCTCTGCAGAAAACTTGACCTGACTTTCAAAGATACTTGGAATTATACAAAAATGGGGGGGACTTGTTTTTTATGTTGGCATGTTTTTTATGTTCTGCTTTTGTTTCAGTGCAAAAAGTGTTATTCTGGGAGCTGTTTTGCTATGGAAGTGAGCGGAGAGATAGAAATCTAGAGCAACTAATGAAGATATTTCACCACATGTGGACTCATATCACACCCAGGGAGCTTTAAAACACAACACTACAAAGTTCAAATGCACTTAACAAGAATTTCACTGGGGTGAACATTCAAATAATATTCTGAGGCCATGTACAGCTTACCAGTTCAGAGGTCTATGCCAGTGATTTCACTATCACAATTTTTTTTTTAAAGCTTTCCTTAAGATGTCTTATCTCAATTACAAATGTATGACTGACTATTTCCACCACTTTCTCAGTCCACATTAGCTTTACTTGTAGGGGAAAGAGTTTAGACACTGGTCTGTCTGTTTAAATGAAGTGCTATCCACAATAATATGTTTAAAAGCCATGTGTGAGGAAAAAAGAATCCTTGAAATGGTTTGTCGGTAACCAAAAGGACGGAGGGACTCACAGTTCGGTAGTTCCTCCTACACCGATAACCCCTCCAGTACTTCTGGATGACAGTCACAGCACTCCTCACTCGAAGGAAGTTTGTCCTGAGTGGGACGATAGAACAAGAGGAGCTCAGCTTAGGACAGTCTGAGTCACGAGTCAACATGAAGCCGAACATGGAGCTTCATTTGTAATACACATAAAGCAGAGTGAACACACAAAACAGATTTAAACACGGTGGACGCGTCCTTGAGACCGATCCTAGAAAGTTCCTCACCTCTCCTTGAGTCCCCGAACGGCCTTCTGGATGAGGATGACCTTGTCTGTGATGGCTTTGTCCCTCTCGATCTCCAGCTGCATGTCATGGTGGTCCTGACCACAAACAGAAGGAGACAAAGGCTGGTAAAGTAAGAGGTCACCACAAGGCAGCGGTTAACAAACTTTTTTCAATACTGTTCCCGCTTTGAAATATTCTTTCAGCCAAGTTCCCCCTGGCCAGTGCAAAAAAACCAAAAGATGTCTAGATTAAAAAAAATCCTATGTGCAGAGGTCCAGCACAGCTCCATCAGTGTCCGAAACAACAACCTGATATTGAGGAGATTTTTGTTTTATTTTTTATATTTTTATTTTATTTTTTATATATTTATTTTATTTTTTATTTAATACATTTTGTGTTTTTTGTACAGAAATTACAGATGAACAAATTATTTTCTGACTGATTATAATGAAATAGACATTATAATGAAATAGAGATTATGGTAGGATTAAATACGTTTTTACTTCTTCCTACTTCTTTTCGAGCATGTTAATAATGATAGATGCAGTTTATTTTATTTTATTTATTTTACTTTATTTATTTGGGCCGTTGTTTTCTTATTTACCTTTACTGATTATTATTATTTTGTTTTGTTTGATTTTACTGCTGTTTTTATGTTCGAAATAAGGATCTCAATCAAAATTGTTGTTTCTGTTGTTGTTCCCATCCTCCTCCTCTCCTAACTGACCACATTTAGTTTGCAGTTTTTATTAACTTGCTTGTGAGTTGGTCGGGGTGGACTGCCAGTTTTGTTTGACCTTGTTTTCTCATGTTTCTATTCGTTACCGCAGGTAAGCTGTTGTCGTTTGGTTTCTTTGGTTTTTGCAAAATTATATAGATGTGTTTTGTTTGTTAAATAAAATGGCAAATGGACTGTTTTTCTATAGTGCTTTTCTAGTCTATTGACCACTCAAAGCGCTTTACAGTGTTTGCCTCACATTCACACACATGCCAGAGGCTACCATGCAAGATGCCTAGCTGTCCATCAAGAGCGGTGAGGGGTTCAGCAGCTTGCTCAAGGACACTTGCTGGGGATCAGACTGGGAACCTGCCAATTACCAGACGACCGCTCTACCTCCTGAGCCACGCCGCCCCTGTTGGCCTCTCTCCACCGTGAAGCTACTTCAAACTATATCTTTATTATTTTCAGTGTAAATAAATTCACTCTCTTTATATTGAGCGTATTTGTCTTTGTGGCGGCGTGGGACGAGAAGGATGTTATAGGCATCACATGAACTGGGGGCTCGTCCGGGATGTTCACTAAGCTTTTAAATGAGAAAGACAACCTTGAGGAAAATCTTGGTCTTGCCGATCTGCCAGTCGTCATGTTTCCCCAGCCGGGCCAGGACGATCTGCTGGCTGGTCCCTCGCAGGTCCTCCTGAGAGAGAAAAGACCACGTTGGAATGACTGTCCCAAGATGATGAATGCTTTGACAACAGATTATCGGTACTTTGATAATTTGTTGGATTGTACTTTGAAATTCGATCAAAACTATTTCAACGATGTTAGTTGTTACTTGTTTGGAATCCGACCAAAACGTTGCATTACAAATACTTAAAGGGCTTTCCCAAAGACAGCTAGAGTGAGTCAATGTGCTGCATGTAGTACTTTAACATCATTAAATCCTTACCATGCAGCTAACATGTAGCTTTTGTTGGAGTACAACTCTTCAAAATTGAAACAATCAGAAATATGCCAGGAAACAGAGACAGAGGTGAGTACACAGTGTGTGTGCTGCTGACCTGGATGTGGGCGGGCTTGACTCCAGGCATGAGGACCCGGTAACGGTCAACAAATTCGGCAAAGGTATACCGGATGGGATAGCCGGCCCGTCTGATCCGGATGGTTTCCATCATGCCGGAATAGCGCAGCTGTCGGACACACAGCTCCCTGTCAAATAACTAACAAATAACACAGAAGGACAGACACACAGAATAACATGTAGAGGTGTAAGAAACTCAGAATTTCCAAGATTAAAGAAATTTATGACATTCACAAATTTATGAGAAAAAGTCTTCTTCTTGTACTTATCTTTTTTATACTGTTAAAGGATCTACTATCTGTCTAATGTGGCATTTTCCTGTAGAAAACCTGTGTGCTCACTGAAGGATTCAGGGTTAATGGACTCGCATACTCAAGTCAAAAAAAAAAATTGGAAATACAAAACAGCTACTGCTACTCCTGC
Organism: Myripristis jacobus; assembly: GCA_900302555.1. Lineage (NCBI taxonomy): Eukaryota > Metazoa > Chordata > Actinopteri > Holocentriformes > Holocentridae > Myripristis > Myripristis jacobus. The sequence goes on from OMLB01058091.1 coordinate 10,290, forward strand.
AGGTCCTCTCTGGCAGGGCTCCCGGCGGCACGCTACAGCCTCTGCATCTGATCCAGAAGGCCGTGGTGTGTCTGGCCATTCCACCAGCCCAGAACAGTTCACGTCACTCCGCTCATATCCCTCCGCCGGCTCCCAGCTGCTGCTCACATCAAATTCAAGTCCCTGACTCTCTGCTGCCTCCAGAGCAGCAGCCAGACCTGCTCCTGCCCACCTGGCCTCCCTCCTCCAGGTGGACGCAGAAACCACAGCTGGACTCTGCTCCTCTGTGGCTCCTCGGTGGTGGAACGAGCCCCCAAACTCCATCAGTCCATCTCAATCTTAAAGAAAAGGCTAAAAACCCAGCTCTTCAGGGAACACCTGCTCATCTAATGGAATGTGTAATCCAGAAAAAAACCTGCCTCTATGCTTCCTTCCCTCCTCTCTGCACTTCCTGCCTCTGTCCATCCCCTCTCTGCTCTGCCTTGTGGCTCCTCTGTCCTCTGGACCAGAACCAGAGCTTCATGGTGCTTGATGTCGTCATTCTCCTCTGAACAGATCTTTGCTTGTTGTTTGTAAAAATCTCATATGTAAAGCATCTGCCAAGTGTGAACTGTAATTGTAATTGTAACTAATTTGTTACTTCTACTGTTGGGTTTTTAAAATCTCTTTTTAATGTGATATTGGCTGTAAAACTACAGTATATGCAAGCCGTGTTGTTTGGCCCAAACAGGCTACCGTACTCACCATAGGTTTTTTGAGCTCGTTGGGTTTTACACAGCGAACGAAGAACGGCTGACATACGCTGAGCGTCCTCATCAGCAGCTCGAGGGAACGCTTGAACTGGCTGCTCAGGGTGGGAGAGCGCTTCCTGGTCTCAACACCCTGCAGAGAGAGAGAGAGAGAGAGCGAGAGAGAGAGAGAGAGAAACAACTAGGTTTCAACAACGTCAAGGTAAAGTAGCAACATCCTGTTTACGACGGGAAGTAACAGGGATTACATGTGTTCTCACAAAAGCTACGGATTGTCTATTTGTTTGTAGGGATTACACCAAATATCACAACTAATTTGACAATGACATATTTATCTTTATGCTACAAGAATAGTATCATTAATGCACGACTGAACTTTGGTAGCGCGTTGGGTTATGTAGCTCCCCTGGGCTGATAATCCACAACGCTCGATTTCTATCTCTCCATTCACTTTCATGTGCAAAACAGCTCCCAAAATATCTTTTAGCACAAAAACAAAGCAGATTATGCCAATATAAAAAAGACAACAAGTCCCAGTACCCATTTTTTTGTGTAATTCCAATTATTTGTGAAAGCAGTATGAGGTAATTTCTTTGTGGCGCAAGGTCACAATTCAGAAGTCTCCTGCCGGATCTACTTTTCAATTCCATAACAGGAAAATAACAAGAAATGAGCTGCTTAATTTCCTAAAAACATGGGTACCGGGCCTTTTTTGCTCTTTATATTGGCATAATCCACTTGGTTCGCTTTTGTTTTAACTGCTAAAAGTGTTACTTTGGAAGTGAATGGAGAGGTAGAACACACCCGACCAAACCCAGCGCTCTATTAAAGTTAAATTTAGCTTTAAGAAAAAACTCAGAGTTATACTTTGCAATCCTATATTTATTTTTTATGAGCTTATATTTATGTTGTGGCAGTACTAATAATTTATCTGTTTGGGAATTAGTATGGTGTCTGACTGAGTCCAGAAACCATACCACACCACTGAATTCAGAGTTCAGTTTCATTTTCAATCTGATTTTCAATCTTACTGGAGGAGAGGACCTTCAGGATGGATTAAGTCTAACTTCTGCTGTCTCCAGTGTGAAATGACCTCAGCGTGCCAGTAGGGGGAGCTAATGAGACTGTTCATCAATACTAATGACTCAACAATTCAAAAAAGGTAGTTGCAGAGTTTTCTGACTTTAAAAACAAACTTTTCGTTGTTATTTCTATTTTGGACAAATCTTTCCCACCCACTGCACTTCCAAACGGCAGGCATTGCAAAATATTTTATTGACAAGCAAAAAACAAACAAACAAACAAACAAAAAAAACCCTGCATAGACCTGCTGACATTGTCGCAATTCCCTGGTCACTGAACATTTCATAGGCCATTGGCTCATTAAGGCCACATATTGACTTTTTCCTGTTATTTCACAGTATTTTGTAACTTTGGTATGAAGCATACAATACAAATTTAAATGTTATTTTATATAAAATGGACACATGATGCATGTTTCAGTGGCTGTTGAGCTGGTTTTGCCTCCAATGTGAACAGTACTTTGACAGGCAACCTTAAGAGACAGGCTTCCACTTAATGACAGGTTTTTCTGGTAGGTATGCAGGGATGGGATGATATGCTGGAATTCAATATACAGCAATGCAAAAATGTGATAATACATATCATGTCCTGTCATGACTGTTGTTTCAGTCTGTCTGCTGTCCCTCCTCTTCTCCAGGTGTGTCCAGGTTGTATTTAAGTCCTGCTCTAAGCTTAGTTTCTTTGCCGGATCATTGTGATCTATTTGCACAAATGAACCGTGTTTCCTATATTTTATTCTATTCACAAAAAGATGGCACGTCCACCATAGTCTAACAAGATTTGTCAAATTTATAGTTGCACCTTATGATGCACCATTTTCAACCCACTGAAAGCGGAACCATTTCAGCTGATTTCTTTCAAAAACATATTTAAAATGAAATTGCAACCAAATGAATGAAAATGAAATCTGTACAATAACAAAAAATAAAGTAAAAGAAAAAAAGAAAAAGAAAATGAATTTTGTTCAGAGGCGGGACTGAAATTAAAGCCCACTGATGAGTTCCTGGGTCTCACAGAGGTAAATTGTTTCACATTCCAGTAAGTTGTTGCCGGTGCTAGAAATGTTTGCTGCTCCAAATTGATTGTATGGAATTGGGAAGCCCATTACATGTATCAAAGCATATCATCCCATCATGTGGAGACGCTAATTTCCACAAAACGCTGAGTCACAGCTACATGAGAAACGAGCAAAGGGGACAACAAGCATGAACACAAAAACAGGTTGCACGCAGAAGATCACTACTGCACACCATGGACAGAACACAAACATGCAGGCAACACAAGAATACCCTGACACAGAATTTATCATTTTGTACAGCCAAAAGGAGGCTAAAATCTGCAATCTCAAGTGAGGATACCTGACCCAAGCTCGTTGGGACCTGTTGGGTTGGGCCAGGTTTGGACAAAAATTTAGGAATTATGTCCAGGTTCAGGTCAGGTTCAGTCACGTCAGAGATACTTTAGTGAGAAATGATGGACCTGCTGTCTGCTCGGGAGTTCACGTGATGATGTTGAAGGCATCATGTAGGCTATTTCAGGAGGTAAATGTAACCTGGTAATGGAGGACGAGCAAACTCTTGGGCTCTGACACAACAAAAGATACCTGTCAGGTTCAGGTCGGGCTTGGTTACTGTGCTCCCGTCTCAGGTCAGGTTCGGACAAAAATATGTGGCCCGATCTGCATTTAAATTTCTAGTAGCACTTTGTCTTGGTTTGCTTGTGGAAGTAGCTGGTGGGGTTGCCGACCATCCGGGCGTGGTATGGCATCTTTCCCTAACTGGAAAGTTAAAATGTATTTGGCTTTGTCAGAGATCCAGGGCATAGTTATCCAAGGAGGGTGGAATTGAGGGCAACTGGACTTGGCTGTAGATTCTTGAAGACGTTTCACTTCTCATCCAAGAGGCTTTCTTCAGTTCTGCAGCTCTGACAGACTAGAGGGGAGTCCCAGGTATTAAACTTGTGTGGGGATGTTACCACTTGTTAGTGCTCCTGCTCGAGGTCAAATGCGACCAAGAGTGACCGACGGTCGTTGGAGATTTGTCCTCAAAGAACTGTTCCTTATCCCTCAAGTGACCTGAGGTGTTGGACCCCCATCCTGAGCCGTGTGTTTGTTTAATGGTTGTTCAGTTTCACGGATATATAGGTCTGTGCATTGCTCACTGCAATACACAAAAGACGCTTCAACGAAACATCTATGGGTAGGTTATGAATCACCGAGTGAGTGACACTCATTGTAGTCTGGTCTGTAAGGGGCAGGTGTGTGTAGTTTGGGCAGAAATCACCATTTTCTGCAGAGATGACCACTAAAGGGGTCCTCTTCCTTGATATGGGGCAAGAACTTTTGACCTAACACTTCCCCAATTAGCATGCATAATTAGTTGTTAATTAGCCAAAATCTTAAAATCACATTTCTTGAACCAGTAGGCCTTTTTAGGGTTGGACTTGACTTATTTCTGATTTTTAGGATGCTTAATCCATTTCTGAAACATTCAAGGTCATTTGGTGACAAGGTCATGTGATAAGGTCTAGGATATTTTTGTGAAAAATCTGTATAACTTTCCATTATTCATGACACAAGCAGACTAATATAACTTTATCATTTTCAATTATCAGAAATAAGCCCTTAATTAGCACCTAATTATGTATGCTAATTAGGTGTCAGCTGTGCTTGCCCTATATCAAGACTGAAAGAGCACCCCTTAGTGGCCACCAGTTGGAGCTGCACCGTGGGTATTTGGGTTCACACAAAGTACACGTTACTGAACTGAGACAAAAAGAGACAGGGCAGGAGAGACCACATGCTGCTACTGGCCTTTGATTACCTTGGGAGTGGGGGTGCTGGGCTGCTGATAGCCACACAGAAACTGATGTCAGAGGACAAAATAGATGAAAGAGAGAGAAGAGACAAGATCGAGAGGAGGGGAGTGCTGTTAGTAAAACTCAACAGAAAAGCTAAAGGGAGGCAAAAGCCACCGATGCCATGATCAGTTGGAAAATGCAGCACCCTAAAAGCTATGACAACGTACCGCAAAGAGGGTTACAGAAATATATCACTCAGCTACCACCACCGGTAGTTTAGTTCTCATGATTAATTAAGTAAAATGTAGTGGTATCAGCTGCCGATCTCACCATGGCCACATCAGCCTGGAAGATCTGCTTGATGAACTTGTTCTTGGAGGAGTGGACCAGCTGGATGATGTCAGTGTGCAGGCTGTCTCGGTTCTTCTCCAGAAATCCTGGAGGACAGGAGGAGACAGGAACAGGGATACTGTGACATTTCATGGACACCATGCTCCCATCAAACAGTACGCCCACATGCCGTCTTTTTCCCTGGAGGTTCTGCTGCCGGGGCTACAACTGCTCATACCCAGCTCTTCGCTTTATGCCAAGCAATTACAGGAAACATAAAGCACCTTGTTTCCTGTGAGGACTTTTCCCACAGAGGACACGCTGGGTACTGACTGAGTCACTACTGTGATACAAGTCACTGTGCCCAATTAGGAAAACAGACAGTTATTTATGTGAAAATACTCAAAGCAAATCATCATTACAGTGGAGGTGATATTTTCTTATGATATGAAAAGATGTAAATGCAGAGGACCAATAAAACAGGACCTACCTCTGGTCTCGTAATGCACCACACCAGCAAAGTGCTGGATGCCAAACTGTGTTTCATAGGTGTTCTTAGGAGGAAAGTAGTTGGTGTTGAGCTTGTGCTGGGAGTTGAGTTTATGTAGCATCGTAGCATCGGTTCCCTGGAAAAGGCAGAAAAAACAGACGCCAACTTTGAAGACACAATTCATGCATAAAAAAATCCAAAACTTAAAACTGAACCATTTTCATGCCAGTGTTTTTCCACCAGAATTGCTGGTCTTGGCAGGTTCGAGAAGATTCTGGAACAACATTTTTGCACCATGGCAAAAAAAAGACCCTTCATTGAAGCACAGGCAAGAAATGAATATATGTATGACATGAAGCTCTTTGAGGTGGGTGAGCTCCTCTTTAAAGCAGGGTTTGCAGATGTGGCCAAGGCACACCTTCTCCTGACAGAACATGTAGACATCAACATGTTTCTGTTCTTCAGACGGCCAAACTCAACACCGTGAACTCAGTGACAGAATACAACACAACGGATGGGACTGTACCTTAGGGAACTTGCTCTCTTCGTCAATGAGAGAGATGATGTTCATAGGCTTGTTGGCGATCATGTCCAGGGCGTCCTGGTTGTCTGTGAACTCGATGTGCTGCCAGCTGATGTCCTCCAGGTTGTACTCCTCCTGCTCCAGCTTGAAGACGTGGCGGACAAAGAACTGCTGCAGATTCTCATTGGCGAAGTTGATGCACAGCTGTTCAAAACTGTGGCAAGAAAACAGAGTGAAGAAAGGAACGAGTGGCCAGAGTGAAAGAACTAGAGCACCTAGAGAAACACAGCAGGAACATAGAAACTCGGGTTCCAGTGGATTTTTCTTGATGGCTTACACTGATGATGCTCGTGCTGGCAGCCAATATTTTATATTGATATATCTTTATGCCAGTATACCATATCTTTAAATTTCAAGGACCACACCTGTGATTTTGCATGTTTAGTGTAACACCGACAAAACATTTAAACTTCACATTTCTGCTAATCTTTTCCTAAAGAAAACAGTCATATATTAGAACTTCAATATCATGTTTCCTCCATTTTCTCGAACCGTTGGTTTCCATTCATTCCACTACGATATGAAAATGAACTTTCAGAGCCTTCAGATTTTCTTCACTCCAGTTTTCCATCAGCGGAATAAAGTCCTCCACATGAGTTTTCCTAAAAGCAGCAGCACTGTTGGGTTTTGATGACTTGAACTTGGACCGACTGAAACGGTCTCTCCACCAGAAAATATTCCCCAGGGAAAAGTTTTGCTTTCCACAGCCAATTATCAATTCTGTGCTTATGATGGCATCAATATTATTAGGCACAGAAGCAGAACATCATAAGATGGGCGTTTCAACCAAAAATTGTAATTTAAAAATTGAGGGATTTGGATTATATGAAATCTTTAGTACCCTTGCAAAACGAGGGTAAATTGGACTAGTAAATGGGCCGATTGTTAAACATCACTGGTATGATCCTTTAATTGGTATTTACACCTGAGAGGGCAAGTTTGACAGACTGCAAAGTGGAATAATTTCTCTAGTTAAACATCTGATATAAAATATTTCTAACTCAGGGAGGGGTTTTTAATTTGTTTTTTAAATTTTTAATTACAGTGCATCCAAACTATCAGCCAATCAGATATCAGTCCAGCTATGCAAATCTTCAACCTTCATTACATTAGTGCTGTCCAAAGCAGGACCCAAATCTGTCCCCACACCAAATGCATGTGGCTCTCCTTTTATGACATTGTGTCCACAGGTGTGGCTGCACAAATCAACCACCATCGGGTTCTTGACTCTCCATGTCAAAAACAATGGGTACACTCGCCTTTAACCCTTTGAAACCTGAGCAAATTTACTTTTTTTTCACAACTACACATTGTTCCTTATTGAGGTATCAAGTAAAAATGACCTGTTGATGGTGAAGTTCTCGAAGCCAAAGATGTCCAGCAAACCGATTGACCTGCGAATGAGCTTGCTCTCGCAGGACGGTGGCCTGTATATCGCTGCGTTGATCTTATCCACGATCCAAACAAACAGCCTGCCGTAGATACCCTGCAATATTACACACACAGTCAGACAGAACACACCTTTTCAGGATTTACAGTTAGACGTGTTGCTCAGCCTCTTGTCCGGAGCCAAGTAATGATTCAAGGACTTTTTTTCTGGGATTTTCTCTAAGACTTAAAGAGAAACTAAATCCTACATCCACACCTCGGCGAGGCCTGACCTCTAGTGCTGACAAGCAGGGTGCCTGGTCTTCAGTGGCAGGTGATGTCGCCACCTGTTGTTTTGATGCGTGGTCCACATACCCTGCTTTGACAACTCTTGGTCTAACTAGCCCGCTCTGCTCTTTATCGCCTCAACTTGCATGGTAGATGGTTAGAAAAGGGCATTTATCTATATACAATTAGATATGAAAACTATATGGGGATGAATTAACCCTTTTAGCCTATACCTGTATAGGCTAAAAGGGGTAGGATTAAACAAGTTTATGCTTTCTCCTTTTTCCTATGCTTTTTCCTTCATTTCTGTTATTTTGATTATTATTTCGTGTGCTTATCTTGTCTGCTGTGTACATGCTGGAAATAAATAAATCATTCATTCATTCATGCACTCATTCATAAAAGGAAGAAGGTCAGCACCTTGACAAAGGCGTCCCTGACATCCAGGCCTTGCTCCACGCTGAGCGGCATGGCGACACTTTCTCCCCGGGTAATCAGGGTGCGGGTGGTCAGACACACCATCACATCCTTGGGCTCCACCTGCAGTCCACAACAAGCCGGCGTTATCAAAGTGGGATGAAAAATGCCCGTTTAAACATGCAGCCACAGATTTCACTATAAGCGGAGTGGATAAAGTGGTGGACAACCTGAAAGCTAAATCATGATTACAAAGGCAGCAATATTAACAGCATGTGTCAGATCTGGCAACCACTGCCTTTTCATATCATACAGAACAGTTTTGATGAACAGAAATGAGCTCTTACTTGTGAGAAACTCCATCTTATCCATATCTTTTCCATATCTTATCCATAGAACCTATTGCACCCCACTCCATCCTCCTCTAATTCTTCTGAACTGTTTCAAATGCCATAAGGTAACAGGTCCTATCAGGCAATTTAGGCAATGCGACTACATCTTGTAATACAGTGTATGAAATACCTGAAATACCTGCTGTGAAAATGCAGTTCACTCAGGCCTCAGAGAAATTCACATATGATTTGCATCTCATAATTGTGGTATATCTGGTCACACGTGTGGTGTCATGTTGAAAAAACAGATCTTCTAAAACACTGTATTGAATATATGATGTACCAGTGTCCGGATATGAATTGTACTGTATTTGCTTTTATGGTGTATCTTATGTGTATGTAACTACTTTGATATGAAGTGATATTTTAGTTTCAACTCAAAATGCAGAAAAGACAGGCACATCACATATTCGTACATCACATTAACAACCATTGCACAAGAAAGTCATCTGTACTGTGACAACACCCCTTTGACCTGTATGTTATTTTTGCCATAGCCATACAATCAGCTGTGTGTTTTTTCCATGCACCAATACCATGTGTGCTAGCTTTTCCTCCAGTTTAAAATGATTAATCCTTTTGCTTGTTGAAAAAATGTCTATTGGTCTGCATTCTATTTTGCTTCTATTTTTAGGATTTTTTCCCGCGGGCACTACGAGTTGAAAATGTCTCAACTCAAAGCAAGCCACAGGTTAGGCAATTAATGCTAATTAGAAAGATTGCAAGTTGTTGTCAGAGTATTGCATAGCAACAAGAATGATGTAACGCCCCTCTCGCCTGTCATCAGTGTGTAAACTGTGTCTCAAAAACTGATATCCAGCAACTAATTATTTTCTCTGATAGTAATTATTACTGCCTCTCAACACAAACACAACTGGCTCAGAGAGGACATAACATGAAGATGGACGCCACAACTGATTCGCCATTTAAACAAAAGTTGATTATAGAAACAAACAATATTAAGAAAAAGAAACAAACCAAAAGGGGTTGGAGGTCCCAGCCGAAATAAACAAAAGGAAGGGGGAACAGCTGGGGCCGTGCGAACCCAGCGCTTCCCCCCAGACTACCAAAACAGAAAAAAAAGGTAACCAAACTCTCCCAAACAAAATCCAATAACTCCAACCTAAATCCAAACCTCCAACCCAAACTAAAATAACAAAAACCAACACACCTCGAGGGTGCGCTGAGGGAAGAGCAAAGAGAAGAGCAAAGAAGAGCATGGCATCCGTAACAGTAATGTTACTGGTCTCTCTCTTTTGTTGTCTTTCATCGGCAGTCCAGGACACACACGCAAATACGCACACACACACACACATACACACACAAACAAACACACACTCACCTCCATGAGTGAAGCAGCAGTTGAGAGGTCAGGGGATCTCACCACCACACAGGCATCCAGGTTGTCGTAGGTACGAGCTGAAGGGGAAGAGGAGAGGATAAGAAGACATGAGCCACTTCATCTTTCCAATGACAACAAGTGATGTCTTCAAGTGAAACACACTGATGGTCCAAATACAGAGGGCAAAGTGTAGAGTGTAAAAACTGAACTTTGGCCGAGTGTTGGCGAGTCCACACGGTGGTGAAATCTCCTCATGAGCTGCTCTGCGCTCCTCTGAGCTGCTAATCCACAGCACTGTAATTCTATCTCTCCGTTCACTTCCACAGCAAAACCTCTCTCAAAATAACACTTTTACAGGATCCGGACAAGTCCTGGTACCTAGTTTTTCCTGTGTAATTAGAATTATTCGTGAAAGTACTATCTAGTTGTTTCTTCCTAGTGCAAGATGACGACCTGCTGGATCCACTTTCCAATTCAAACAGGAAAACAGCAAGAAAGGAGATGTTTAATTTGCGAAAAAAATAAAATAAATAAAAGTAGGTACAGGGAGTTGTTGTTTTTTATGTTGGCATAATCCGCTTTTTTTTTTTTGTTCATTTCTGTGCTAAATCTGTTATTTTGGGACATGTTTCACTGCACAGTGCAAGTGAATGGAGAGACATAAACACAGTATGGTGGATTAGCAGCCCAAGGGAGCACAGAGCAACATATGAGGAATTATTTCAGTTCTTTCTATTACAAATACATCGAAACAAGGCAGATTTCCACAGGGAGAGGTTGATTGTGGAAATCATAAATCTGCACGAATTTGACAAAAAAAAAAGAAGAAGAAACTTTAAAAAAAAAAGTATTACAGTTGTTCAGTGTGACAGCTGTTTGTTGAGAGGCTGTGCCAGTGTTCATTTATCTGGACATGCAACAAGTTTCGTTGTCCTAGGTTTAACCAATATCAACCAATATTTTTTTAAAATGTCTTTTGATCAGTATGTTTGGACTAAAACTTTATCTTTGTGCCAATGGTCAATATCTTGAAATTTCTTCAATCTAACCCCCTAATGATCAATACTGCGATTTCAGTTATTTTTCACGTGATTTCAGTGGTAATGGGTGCATGCGGTGGGACTCGCCCTCGAAGCGCAGGTTGCCCATGTGCAGAATGGCAGCCAGCAGCTTGGAGATCTCCCAGTTCTCCGTCTCGGTGAACATGAGGACCTTCATGGCCGACTGGATGCTGGAGTAATCGTTCAGGTCGTTGCGGCCGTCACACTGCGTGCAGTCACCCTGCAGGGTGAGAGGAGGAGGCGCTGATCTACACCGACACAAATAAACCCCTAAACACACAAGGTGTCCCCCTTTTTGGAGTGGCAAAACTAAAGTGTTAGAAAATGCTTAAAGGAACAGGAAAAACCTAACCAATGAATAACAGAGCAATCTACTGTATCAACAACAGAATTAGATCACCAGGATTAACAGGTGGAGTTTGGGCAGTCATCAGCCAACCCCAGTCAAAGCAGCGTCTCTCATCCCCTTTAAAAGCAGTGCCCTCCCCACCATGATGTCATGTTCTTACACCACCCTCAACATGAATGTATACTGCACACATGTGTTGCCACATGTGCCTGTTTTTAAGGTGAATTAACTTTTTTTCTGGAGGTGGTGAAAGCTGGGTCATATTTTCTGTGTTTAGTGATCATGATAACATATTTTAGAGGATAATCATTAATGCAATGTGTAGGTGTAGTTACAATTTGTAATGCAGTAAAACTAGTTTCCACAATTTGTTTGTTGCCTGTAATTTGTTTCCCTTAAAGGACAAGTTTGCATTCAGTTTTAAAATGCACCTAAAAACATGATGGAACAAACTGACCACTGACAGTAATTCTGACTGAAGTAACCTGTCATTTCGATTTCCAGAGAGAAATGGGAAAATTTGGCCTGGTTTCCAGACACCTTGATGTTTTAATTCAGTGGGTTCTGGTCATGTTTCTATCAGAGGTGATTTACTGAAGTCAATGCTTGTCTGATTCGTCATCAGGCATCGTCACAATAACAGCACCTTTTAGAAGAGACTCTTCAGATGGTACCCTGAGATTAATGAAACTCTCATGACGGGGTTCATGTGACTTTGGACGCTCACCATGGTGAGGTAGCAGTAGTCAGTGGCAAGGCCCAGGCCAAGCTTGGTCTTCAGCTCCGGAGCCATACCCTGCAGCATGCAGTAGAATATGTGGTAGTTCCTCTCATCTGGAGCCTGGAGGACGACAGCGAGGAGACAGAAAAAGAAAGAACAAGTCAACAGAGACGTGACGTCCCCCTCGACTGAGGCGAGTTGCCCTGGGTATCACTCAGAAATCACATGTGATGGACGGGTTGCAAGGACCCAACCACAATCTCAGTTGAGATGATTCACTGTGGGGCAACAAGAAAGCTTTATTTCTATCTGCAGTTTAACGACAGCGCCCCCTTCCTGTTTTGTGACATAATGGCATGTGTATTTTAGGTTTGAAAGGCAACACTTGTAAAGTGATGTTAAACCTTCTTTGAGTGGATTAAGCCTGTTATTTTTCAAATTGTTAGATGGGGGGAAGTTCACCTCAATGGCAGGAAGCTAACAGTTAGCATTTGGAGCATCCAGCCAGTATCCAGCACTCAGTAACACTGAGAGGAAGATAACACCACTAATGTCCTACAGAACAGCTGGGGGGAGGTGAGATAATATCACTTTTTTCACAGTGGGTGAACTGTCTCTCTAAAAACAACGCTGTAAATTGTGATCTGGCTTCTCACCTGTCGACAGACACGAGACTTCTCCAGCAGGTACTGCTCTATCTTGGCTCCTTCAATGGCCCCTCTCTTAGTGAAGTGGATATCTATGTACTTCCCAAAGCGGCTGGAGTTGTCATTACGAATGGTCTTGGCATTGCCGAAGGCTGAATGAATGGGAAAATTACACAATGAGTTGACAGGAGAAAAACATATAATCCTACTCAGAGCTGGGTCAGCAGTGACTGTAATCAGATTACAATACCAGTAACAAATGAGCCCATGACATGTTTCAGAGGTGCATCATCTCCTTTGAGTTACTCTTCAAGATACTGCAGTTACATCATGGATTACTTCATATGACTTTATTGGTATACATCTTAGGAAATAGTGTAAAAGAAAAAAAGCATCTTTGCACATTTTTCTGGTCATTGGTCATGACTTTTCTGTTAAGTACTGACGCGTTCACTGACCTAAATTTACATCTTAATGAAAGTATGTCGGGATCAGATTTGACAATTAGGTTTTCAGATTTGCATTATTACGTATTTTTATGCAAGATCCATAAAAACTGATGGAGGACATGGCGTGCTGTGCTGCCTGACCTTCGAGGATGGGGTTGGCCTCCAGGACTTGTTGCTCTATCCAGGAGTGCTGACCGCTGATGGCTGCCAGGAACTGGAGGATCAGCTTCGTGCTCTCCGTCTTCCCGGCTCCAGACTCACCACTGTTGCATAGAAAACAGTCAGTGTCATAAATATCATATGTGCAAAGGGTGATTGATAAGTTTGTGGCCTCAACTAGAGGGAGTTTTTTTTTTTTTGGCAACAGATTAATTGAACCATGAAAGTCAGTGGTTCCTAAGAAAATGGAAATATCAACCACCGTGCAGTCATCTACTACCTCGGTCTCAAGAGCTTAACACCCAAGAAGGTCCATGAGGACATGGTGGCCACACTAGGGGAGGATGTCCCTTTGTCCAACAGGTAAAAAAAATGGACTGCTGAGTTCAAACAAGGCATTCAGAGCCTGGAAGACAACCCATGTCACTTTGGACCATTGACAAGAGTCTGGGAGCTAGAAATCTCCCAGGAACGCGTCCGTGCAATCATCCGCAACAAGCTCCAAATGTCCAACATGACAGCTTGGTTTGGCACCCTCTGACTACTACCTCTTCCAAAAGATGGAAAGAGGAGCTCGGTTTTTGCTGTTTTGCCTCAGATGATGACGCCACTTTCTGGCGTCTCCAAGATAGCAGCTTCTACACGGAAGGGATCTGCATGTTCCATGACGACAAGACTTTGTGTGTTAATACAGGAGATGACTCGACTGAAAAATAAATATGTTTTATTTTCTAAAAAAAGACTCCTCCTAACTTAGGTCATGAACTTTTCAATCACCCCTTGTACATACGGGCTGAAAGGGATGACCCCCCAGTGAATTTGGGAATTGTCTCCTATTATGTCTGCCAGTTTCTGAGTTAATAACACAAACACACACACACACACACCTGATAATGCAGCACTGGTCCTTATTGTTCCGCTGCATATTGAAGTAGCAGTTGTCTGCTATGGCAAATATGTGAGGTGGCATCTCCCCAATCTTCTTGTTGGTGTAGAGGCGGATCTGGTCTGCTGTGTAGATGGGCAGGAGCTGGTAGGGATTGACTGCCACCAGGATTGAGCCAGTGTACGTCTGCAGGAACCCAAAGCCAAAAGAGCTGAAAAATCTCATCTCATCAAAATAAAAACTCTGAAAATAACTGATGAAAATGACTGGCTACTCTCACAAAAACATGGTATATTCTTTTGTCCTTTTTAGAGCCTATTCCCCCACACTACACTGAAAACTACACATCATCTACAGTAAACCTGTTCACCTACAGGCCTGCCATACAGTCAGTTCTGACAGACGACCAGGTTATTTCCTGCATGTCGCCACTGAGGAGAAAGTTTAGCTGATAACCAAAGAGAGGCGGTAATAACTAAAAATCCAACAGGACAACTATAATTCTTATTCCACAGCTTGGAAGACACAGGAAACTACCAAACCGCCATGGTGAGATAAGTGGAGTTTCAGGGGGAACTAACATAAATGATGTGTTCGCTGTAGCGGATAAGCAGGTTCCGCAGGATGCCGGCTTCGTTAAGGTCACCCAGACGAATCATGTCCTCCACCCCGTGGACGGAGGTTGGGTGCATGGGCTTGATGTTGGTGGCATTTTGTGGGGAAATCCAGTGTTCCTGTAAGAGTGGGGTCAGAGGGTGGAAATATGCATCAGCAGAAGGCACACGGGGAAGAAGCATGACCACAGAACATGAATGGAGCAGAATCGTTGTGCTGTTTTCCGTGGTCACTTGGCTTGTTCAGAGTAAAATGACAATTGTAAGCCCGTTCCACTCCAATCAAGTTCTGCAGGCAGTACACGCACAGTGACTGTGATGAAAATACAGAAAACACAGCATATTCATGGTAGATGGGAAGCCTCTGAAACAGCATTTTGGCCATGGGACACATATTATCTTCTGACTTTTAATAAAAACCCCAAATTAACCCTACATCGCAGCAAACTGACAAGTCTAACCTCATGTATGCACAGGACAACATGTAAACACAAGTTTCCTGGTTGTTCTGCTGTGGACTCACCGTGCCCTCATCGTCCAACACCTGGATCTGTCCAGAGTCACACAGTTTGACCACGGCTCCCACCGGGACATCAAACTCCCGGCCCGTCTTAAGGTCCAGCCACACATAGTCCCCCTGCAAATCAAGCACATACATTAAAATAACAACAAATAAATAGAGTGTACTTTCCCGGTCTGTGACCTTGTGTTCAGTTAGGCCTTCAAGCTTAGCTGAATTTGACTTTTCAGTGATGTTGGAATGGTGTTTCTGGGGTGTGTACTGTTTGCAGTGTACGTCATATACACTCCCCTCCAAAAGTATTGGAACAGTGAGGCCAATTCCTTTATTTTTGCTATAGACTGAACATATTTGCGTTTGGCATCAAAAGATGAATATGAGACAAGAGATCAACATTTCAGCTTTCATTTCCAGGTATTTACATCTGGATCTGATACACAACTTAGCATTATTTGTAATGGAACACCAAATTTTTAGGGTGAGCAAAAGTATTGGAACAGGTAGACTTAAAATGGATTAAAGTGAATAAGACTTAATATTTAGTTGCCAATCCTTTGCTTGCGATAACTGCATCGAGCTTGTGACCCACTGACATCACCAAACTTTTGCATTCTTCTTTTGTGATGCTTTTCCAGGCTTTCACCACAGCCTCTTTCAGTGGTTGTTTGTTTTGGGGGGGGTTACTCCCTTCAGTCTCCTCTTTAGCAGGTAAAATGCATGCTCCATTGGGTTTAAGTCTAGAGATTGACTTGGCCAGTCTAAAACTTTCTACTATCTGTCACTTAGTACACCAGTGGCCTCTTTCTTCTTCAGGACATTCCAAATGGTTGTACTGGCTATGGCCAATGTTTGTGCAATGGCTCTGATTGATTTTCCATCTTCTCTCAGCTTCACAATGGCTTGTTTTTCACCCATAGGCAGCTCTCTGGTTTTCATGTTGGTTACACCTCTAACTATAAATGCAGTCTGCAGAGGCAAAACCCAAATCTGAAACTGAGCGTAGACATTCAGTGCTATTTATTGTTTGAATAATCAGTGTAATGGGAAACCCCTAGGCAACAAAACACACCTGTCAGTCACACGTTCCAATACTTCTACTCACATGAAAAATGGGTGGGTTCAAACAAAAGGTGCTATCTTCTAAGTTGTGTATCAGATCCAGATGTAAATACCTGGA
>OMLB01058122.1:0-27629 GCA_900302555.1 Myripristis jacobus
CAGTATAAAACATCAGCATCCCCTGACACCCCACACCAAACAGGAACTGATGGATTACACCACTAATGCAGCACAGAAAAAAAACAGGCCTACTATATAAAGTCATGCTAAAGCCAAAGATTACATTAGCGAGCCCGTATCAGGAAAACAGATGATGAAAAATACAAAGGGTCCCCGCTCTGATGCACACATTGGATACACTCAGTGGCCAGGAGAAGCAAGTACCCATTAAAATAATGGATTTTTTATGAGACTTACTCTCCTCCCATCATGTTTAATCATGCTTCAGGTTTGGAGTACTGTGATTTCTGATTTCGTGGTCATCCATATAACTACATTATAGCAGCGCATAATGGAAAGACACAGAACAGGGCAATATGTGTATTTATGTATGCGGCCCTGGAAAAAACAAGCTCCGCCTCCTTTGTATATAACCACCCCACTCCAAATACAGAAATATACACTGATGTGGAGACGTTCAGAGGGCTAATATTTCAAAAGCTAGAGGGATAGGCAAAATTATGTGTTAAGAAAAATAGCAAGGGGAAGCTGTTTGTTTCTTGCGTTGGATAAAACACAGCGCCCCACACAGCTTCTGTTTTCTGACAACCAACAATTAAATTTTTTTTTTTTTCCAAACCCAATTATCATCTGATCACAACTTTTCATACCACATGTC
This sequence comes from Myripristis jacobus, assembly GCA_900302555.1. Taxonomy (NCBI): domain Eukaryota; kingdom Metazoa; phylum Chordata; class Actinopteri; order Holocentriformes; family Holocentridae; genus Myripristis; species Myripristis jacobus. The sequence continues at coordinate 680 of OMLB01058122.1, forward strand.
TTGATATGAGGTTGTTTCTGACTCATGACTTTGACACCCACCCACTCAGCCCAACATTTAGTTTTAGACTGAGGGATTCATCACAGCAATAACTACGGACAGGCTGCTTCTTCTCGATGATGCGACTTCTGATTTGAAACCGCAAATTGTTTTCGCTGTGCTTTGCCAAACTCCTTTGTAACACAAGAATTTAGCATTATGCGGGGTGTGATGTAACTGTACCACATGTCATTTAGGGTAAGCACTGATGTAGTAGCCTGGTTTTAGAGTTGAAAGAGATGGCTAAGAGCAAATACATCACTGTGGTTATAAACTGGGAACTTCCCATCAGGCATTTTGTTGAATTAAGTCAATATCCATCAGAGAGGATCATACGTAACTCATACATAACTACCTCTTGTGAAATGAATGACATGGGGTTACATCAGCAGTGCATTAGACTCTGAAATTGGTAGTAGTGACACTACAGTATTGAACATACTGTAGTGTAGTGTTTTGTCTTGTCTAACAACCAGGATAAAAACAATGTCTGCTGTTTGGAATGGGCGGATTAGTCATCTGCCCAAAACTCAGCCACTATAATGGAGGTAGTTATTGACTGCTTGTCTCTCTGTAAATAATAATCGTGAATTAGCAACGGAAAAAAAATGCATGATGCCAACGATGATGCCACAAATGCACAGTCGATGATGACATAACTCAGTGCCATCCAAATCAACCACTCAACCGGTTCACAATATAAGAAAAACACTAAATAAGGAAGGTAAAACTTTGTCTTGGGGTGCTTTGCATGTAAACACACATGGTAATACATGCAAATAAACATATGAACATAAACCACTGTACACACGTCCTGTAGACAAAGTGAAACCTTAACCCTGTGAAACCCTTTGGTGCCAGTGGGCAGGCTTTTATCTGCAAGGTTGCATTTCAACTTCAAAGACTTTATGTCACAAAATTCACGTCATTTATTTTTATTTTTAATTTTTTTGGATGGAAATTTTGTGGTTATTTTCTTGTAATTCTTATCTTTTCATGTATTTTATTATTTTTTTAAATGATTTTTTTTTGCTCATTGCCTTTTTAGCTATGTTGGTGAAAGAAATCATGTGCTTTTGTTGGGGTTTAAAAGGTTTAACTAAACACAAAATACTTAAGTAACAGTAAATGGCCACACACACTCACACACACACACACATATTCAGGCATTTGAGGGTGGTGAGTGACTCAGTGTTGAGTGACAGTGACATATACATGCACACACACATATGTATATGTATATGTATGTGTGTTTGTGTGTATGTGTGTGTGTGTGTATTCTCACTTTACACACACAAAACACACATACACACATACAGCAGCACCATCACACTCCACCTTCACAGGCACAAATAAGGAGCACAAATGCAAACACACACACACACGCACACACACACACACACACACACACACACACACACACACACACACACACACACAAATACAGTCCATCTATCATCTGATCACTGTGGACAGATAAGGACATGGTGACGGTGATGAGGAGCGACAGCGTGACACATGTACATGTACTGTTCATTGACACAGCATGCAGAGACGGACGGCCCTGCACATCATAGCTATCCGACACCACAGCCGAGGAACACTGGACACTTCATACAGACGCTGGACAGCAACTTTATATCTCTCTCCTGTGGGAATTTATTTGTCAAGGGTTTGAATTTTAACACAGAAAAGACTGAGCCACAGTAAACCGACAGCTGTTTTCAGTTTCAGGAAACGTCGCTTTCAACATGACTTCTCCAAGCCACAGCAGTGCTGTTAGATTTTCACATTCACACAAGTTAATTAGTACTTATAACTAAGTTTACTTCCCTCAAGAGATTGCTTGATGCCTAGTCTCTCAACAAAGACAGGTGACTGCCGCAATTTCTAAATGCTGCGGAAGTGAAGGTGGACATCATTTCATAGTCATACAAATAAGTCCTACTAGAAGCCACAGGCTAGCCGTGTATAAATAATTTATAGCTGAAGTAGGGTGGTCAAAGTTGGTGGATGTGATTAATCTGAGAACATGTTATTAAAAAATTAACACATATTAATGAATGTTGAACATATTAATGCAATGTTGACCTATATTTAACACTTAAACCCACACTATGGGCTCTATTTTCGCAGACCGGGCGAGGTCACAGTCAGGTTTCCAGAATGTCAGGCACATGAACAATGCAATAAATACCGGCAAAAACCACTATTCAATGCTACTATGTCAATCAGCACATAAATTTATCTCCATATCAACTGTCCCGTCACAACTGATGTCAGATCAAAGGAGTTTTGGTGACGTGTGCGAACTGCGCGCCGGTCAGCCAAAATTCCACTACACCGGACCCGCTCCGCCTTGCGCTGAAAGTAGACGTGGTTTCAAATGGCGAGCTTTGGGCGCACCTCGGTGAAGCCTTTTGGCACGAACATGTCACTGCGCCAAGCTGAATCTGTCGACACCTCCCCCTGCTGCAACGCCACTCCCATCTCAGCGCACGTCGGTCTGCCAAAATACCAAACTTAAACAAAAACAAAACCCTGCGCTGCGCTGCGCTGCGCCGGGAAAATAGAGCCCTATGTCACATGTAATACAAACTGATGCTGCTAATGTAACGGGTATATGCTTAACAATGGTTGCAGTTTGGTCAGGTTTACGCACCAAAACTTCTTAGTTAAGGTTAAGGAAAGGTCATGGTTTGGGTTAAAATACTTTGTTATTACAGGAAATGAATGAGTGTCTCTCTTCATACAGGAATTGAACTGTCTACTGAACTGAACTGTCTCAGGGGATGTGTTGTGCTGTAAAAATGGGTGTGTCATGTAGTAAAGTGGCTGTGTTGTGTTGTACTGTGAGTATACTGTTAGACCTTCTTGTTAAAAATGGTTTAGTCAGTGCTAATTTGGGCACGAATGGCAGTATTGTTTTTCCGCTTGTTGTGATTTGTCTTATTCCGTGAATAAATACGAGGGCAGTGAGCAGACTAGACAAGTACACGCCTGTCCAGGAGTATTTGTCCTTATAGCAGAGAAGAGTTTATACAGACATATCAACCCCCTTACACCTGGACGCTACACTGGCACCAAACTGCTGAATGCGCATTCTAAATGAATGACAAGACAGCCGGTGGCCTATCAGCATTGTTGATGACAACGGCCTGAAAAACAGAGCATTGTGTTGGGGAATCCATCGTATTAGAGCAGCAACTCACAGCAGCAAAAGGCTAAGCAAGCAAGTGAAGCATTTTATAAATTTTAAGTAGGTGATTAATTATGATTAACCCATGACTACCTTGTGATTAACGTAATTTAAAAAATGAATCACTTGACAGCCCTAGTCTGAAGATGTCTTGTTTGAGTGGTTTTGACAGTGTTACATTCACTGTCACGGTTTGGGACGTTTCTAATAAATTAGCCATGCACAGCTAGCATTGCCATCTCCTGCTTGGGTTTGTGTCCGAGGGGAACACATTTTTATGAACACCGTATCACGACAGAACCGGCTGTAGTACAGATCCCATTTGAAGAAGAGAGAGGCTGGCTGTGATGTCCAAAATCCACTCATTTGTAATAGAAAATTTTTGAGAGGGAATATAATGAACTGAATTGTGAAAAAAGTTTGGAAAATTACATGGTATTTGCATATTGTAGAGCACTGCGTAGAATAGAATAGAATAGAATAGAATAGAATAGAACTGACGTCTCTCTTCTCTCTTCTCTGTCCACTTGTTCTATTTGCTCTTCTTCCATAACATAAACAACTGAAATAGGGAAAATGCGTGTGTGAGTAAACACATGCATTTATGCATATATGGGGGCATCCATGCAATAAAGATAAACAGTTTAGAGGGGGTCAGTGGAGGGAGAAGTGTGACAGACTTTGGATGTGTTTGTGAGTGTGAGTGTGTTCGCATAAATACATGTGTATTAGCAAAAGAGAGCGAGAGAGAGCTGGGGGATGAATGGAGAAGTTGAGAGAGACAGGCTGCGAAAATGGAGTGCAGAAAGCGACTGAGAGAGAGAGAGAGAGAGAGAGAGAGAGAGAGTATCTTGTCTCATTATTCTGCTCAGTGAGTGAGAAACGAAGGCTGATTGCACTGAGGGATCTTCAGCAGCGCCGCCTCAGCCACTCAGTGGAGGGCGTCAGCCACATTAAGCAGGAAAATACTTAAAAATATCAAATCCCGCACACTATGAGGAGCACCACTCGTTTTTCTCTCCTCTCTCTCCTATCACCTCACTCAGTTCTCTCGCTGTTTGATGCCACAGAGATGAAATGCTCCTCCTCTTCCCTTCTCCGTTTTCTCTCAGTTTTGTATCAGCTCTGTTTTTCTTGAGTCTCACTCACACATGCAGGCACACATACAACCAGGGGAGTGAATAGAAAAGCACACATAGGGGTTACACATAGCACACACACACACACACACACACTTCTGGTGCGGTTTGAGTGTCATGCCATGCTGACTTCCATCAAGGACCCTGGTCCTCTGGGGCTGCAGCTCGGCATGCAGTTAATGACAGTTAATGACTACACTTGTAAACACACACACACACTGTACGTGTAGACACATATTCAGTCCAAAAATACAGACATGGATTCACAAACTCTTTAAAATGTAAGCCTCCACATCATGTTTGAATGGACTGAGCACAGGGATTTCTTCTTTCCCTCTCTCTATGCCACTCTCTCTCTCTCTCTCTCTCTCTCTCTCTCTCTCTCTCTCGCTCTCCCTCGCTCTCTCTCTTCCTCGCTTGCTTGCTTTATTCCCTCCAGACATTCACTTTGTCTTGTTTCATGACTTGAACAGAAGGACATATGGCTGCAAACACACGCATGAGCCCATATTCCACAACAATCGCAACGACAGCTATTATATTATTTAAAAAAACATTTGAATATTATTCAGAAGGGAAAATAATGTAATAGAGGACTCACTGCAGCCTGGTCTTGCTTGCAAATTCATTGTGAATGCACAGCAAACCTCTGAACAGCAGAACCTGTCATTATGGAATATAGCTACAGCCTTCCAGTGGGGGAACAAATGGAGTCTAGAGCTGCAAAGGAATTTGCAAATTCTCACACTTCATGACCTAAATAAAAATTCTTCAACAATCTGACTCTCTTTTAAGGAACCAATAAACATGTTTAGCACAGAATAAGAATTCCATATTTCTCTGAGTCATTTTGTTTTCCAGTATTTGGAGTTTCTGCAGGTGTAGCTGACCTTTGACCTTGCACCGGTGTTTTTGTTTTCTTTAATGATGTCTACCCTCTCCGTCTGCTCCCACTCCTTGGTGTATTTTTCAATTCGAGAAGATATGGATACCACGAACATCATCTCTACTATCTCGATCTGCTGTGTCCTGAATTGGCTTCTGACCACGTAAACAAATAAAATGCAAGCCAGCCATGTAAAGTAAAAGTCAAAGCAAATGGATCCATGCCAAGATCCATTAGCTTTGACGCTTCAAGAAACAAGTTGTTTATACACACGCACACGCACACGCACACACACACACACACACACACACATGTAAATCCACTCCAGTCCAATTATCTTTTCACACATACTTCCCAGTTCTCCAGTGGGGCAATAAACAGCCCACCAGTTCCTGAGAGCCTGGCTGTGTGTACAAAGTCATGGGTAGGACACACACCAGGACAGCAGATCTCGGGCCAGCTAACCCATGCCAGGTAAAACAGCAGGCACCTGGACCACACTGCTACAGCGGTTATAAGCTCATGTATTTATTTTTGCTGGAAGACAAAAGAGATGGCGACAGAGATGGTTCTATATGGCTTAATACTTTACATTTATTTTTTTCAAATATACTTTTTACAACAAAAACCCTTGCATTTCATTTTCAGAGGCCAAAGCAATGATTTTGTTTGTTTGTTTGTGAAAAGAAAAAAAGGGAACTCTGTTCAGAGGGTTAAATGAAACGTCACAAAATAAAAACCCACTCCTTTGGCTCAGGGATTTCAGAAGGTTAGGAAACAAAAGGGAATGAAAGAAGGAAGGAAAAAAGAAGGAAAAGGGGAGGTAAAGTAGTCAATGATGAAACTGCCGGAGTGGAGAGCAGCAAAAAAGAAAAAGGAATGAAAAACTGAAGGAAGCAAAGACAAAATGGCTCAAAGAGTTCAATAAACTCTTGGCCAGCCAACCTTTGCCATGTGCAGCAGCAGGACTCTGGACCGAGCTGCTCTTATGTGTCTGTCTTAATAAAACGTCTGAAAGGAAAGGACAGGTAGACTGGTAGGAGGAAAATGCAGGATGAAGAGCTGAAAGGTTAGAGAGAGAGAGAGAGAGAGAGAGAGAGAGAGAGAGAGAGTGAACAAGTAGAGAGTAAGAAGGCAGAGTAAGAGGCTGAAAGAGCAGAATTCATTCAGGCTGCTGGTTTGTTCTCTCTTTTGAAGTTTGAAAACACAAACAAACGTGTGATTCATGGGGCTACATTGAGGGTATGAAGTCAACACAAGACAGAAGGTGGACGGATGTTCTGTAAGAAGGTGTGATAGAGATTCTGCCCCGATGCCAGGACTCCTCGTCTTTGGGCCAAGACTGACTGAAGTCTGTTTTAATTAAACTCGAACCACCCAAGAGGCCGGGCAGGCTTGGACAGATTGTGAAAAGAGGGCTGTCAGTTTAGCTGAACATTTTGGTATTTGTTGATACACGCTCACCTGGGAGGATTTTTAAATGCTTGAATCTGAGTTTTTGGAGATGTAGTGAAGCTCATGGAAAATGAAACATACTGAAAAGGATGTCTATCATTACAAATCTTTTAATCTAGTATTGAATATTGAGCTCTTTAATATGTTATCCTTTTATTTGTGAATTGCATTGTTGACAAGTAAATTCACCGAGCCTCACTGGCAATTTTTTTCTTATTTTAAGAAAGATTAAAACAATGTTTGACTCATTCCAAGATTAAATCACCCTTTATATATTTTTGCAGCATTAGCAGCGCATTCTTGAATATGTGCTTCCGGTCACATAATGGGTGAGAGAAGTTTTGGGAGACTGGGGTTTTTAAGACTACAAGCAGCGGAGTGATCTTCAGCTCCCCAGAAGACGAAGGCTTTGAAGATGAAGGAGCTCATCTGGTTCAAAGTTTTCATGTTTTTCACTTCAGAATAGGGATCCTTTTCAAGCAAAGATCAGTGCAGTACCTGTGGAGACTAATGAGGGAAAGTTTAGTCTTGTGGTTCTTGAGGTGGTTTTTTTTTTCAGTCTTTGAAATCGCAGAGCGAATTAACTCCACTCTCTGGGAGGAAGGTTCTCCACTGTGGCTCTCACCAAGCCAAGACCCACTGGAAACCGATTTACGCTATGATCGTGAGACTAAGTGAGTGTGTAGATTCTCGTGCATTGTACCTTAGATGTGCTGTTGAGGAGGATTTTCTTCCTTGATCATTTTTACTACGTGTGCAGGCATATACCATAACCAGTTCAGTGTATGTTGTGGCAGTGTATTTTTAGAGTAGGAGAAAGAAGTGGGGTAAGATGGTGGAGGATGGAAGGAAGAAAGGAAGAAATGATAGGCAGAAATGCCATGCCAAAATCAGTGCATGCTGATTATTTGGAAATACAATAACAAGCAATAAATATAACAAGTACTGTGCCGTAGGTCTGATGTCACTGTGTTTTTTGTTAATATGTATTGCAGTGTGCATTTTTTCTCAGAGTCATGCCTCAAACGTAATTAAGCTGTCTAAAAATAGACCAAATTGAAAATGTTACCACACTCTGGAATCCTCTACAGGTTCAAAACATTGCAGTAACAATACAATAATAATGTGGCTGCTCAGATTCAGCCCACAGGCCTTGCTTTGGGCTGCTGAGGGATAGATGTTGTTGTTGATGAAGCTGGAGAATGGGGGAGAAATAAAATTAAGCAAATGGTTAAGAATGAGAGAGAGAGAGAGAGCGTTTGGGACAGCGAGGGTGCTTAATAATGTCACGGGGGATGCTGCTGTCATTCTGTTGACAACATAAAGTGCATACATGCCCCACTGTGCAATAGTTTCTAAGATACAAAGTGGTATTTGTTATCTAACACAACTATGCTAAAACAGGTTTAAAAAAAAAAAACTTAAAGACATTCTACATCCTTAATGATCTTCAGAATAGTAGAATGTAATTTTTTTTTTGCTTGTAATTTGTTGTAAAATGATCACTCTGCACTGATTCCACAGAAGCAGGATTTGTACTGTTAAAGTGCAGCATGGATTTAAAAAGTAGGGCTTCTTCAGTGGCTACTCTGCATATTAAACCATTCCTGGCAACCCTGAGGTCCAATTAGTGTCTTCATCTTATTGTGAGGGACAGGCAGCTGGTAAGCATAGCCATTCTCCACTGCCAAAACCATGTGGTACGCTTTAGTGCACAGATGTAAATCAAGCAGCTTATTCCCTTTTCAGCAGGCAGAGAATGTATGTAAATGTGTTCCTGGTAGCATAGCGCTTGGCACACATACAGCTGAGCACACATGTACATAAACACATAAACCCCCATGCACAAATGTTTGCATACACACACATTCTTGTGCGCACACTCTCATACACATGCACAAACACACTGGCACATAAACAAACAGTCTAATCCCCTATACATGCCCAGCTAGCAAAACTTAGCAAAATGAAAGCAAATAAGGTCCTCTATTCATTCCCCTTCCTGCCATCAATATTACATTTGAGCATTTTCTAAAGAAAGAATAAGCCCCTAAAATCTGTGATTTGACCATTCAAAAGGACTCATTTTATTATTCTGTCTGTCTGCTAATCTCTCTGTCCCTTTCTCCCAGGAATATTTTGAGGGAATATTTTCACAGGTATGCACTATTTCTTCCTGATAAGCCCTAAAATTTCACTCCTCATTGAAAGTCACAAACTTTATAATTAAGAGTTCAGATCTGGCTTTTGAACATTTTCCCAGTCTGCACTCTTGTGAAAATTTACAAATCCAAAGTAAAAGAGAGGGCAGTCTTGACTGCTAACTGAAATCCATAAGATAACAGCAGGAATATTCAAAACCCTTAACTGCACTTTGTACACTACATCAATAAACCAATTACTTGGAAAACTGACAACTAAAACTGTGGTTTGTATCCGTATGAAAACAACAGAAAATGGGATAGTAGCATTAAAACAGAGTTAAGTTGAAGCTAAAGTTTGTCTGCTTTGTTGTTGATTCACACTACATAGCGCAATATAGGTTTTGCTTTACATGTTGAGTGTGAGGTGAAAGAAAAGCTGCCATTAAACTAGTATCAATGATGGTGGTGTCACGTAGTGGGACAGTGGCCTTTAGATTACAGGAGCAGGCTTGTGTCAATAGAGTTACTAGTTCAAATCCCTGAAGGAGTGAATGATTGCCTCTCTGCCTTCCCCAAACAGCCACTGCTGAGATCAGTGAGGCACTGAACTCACATTTCTTCCACTGGAGCTACTCAGTGGCCAGCAGTACACAGCTGTGCTCATGCTGGGCAGAGCATGGCAAGACTGTGTGTGATGCTCCTTCCTGCTGAAACTGCCCCCAGAGGTCATTTCTGAACATGATAATGTTCTCACTTATCTTGGCTGGTTAAATAAAGTTAAAGCAAATTAGTAGGAAAATTTGCAGTGTAACACAATGGGACTCATGGTGAAATTAGAACAGAGGTGGCAAGACACTAATTACATTTATTCAAATACTGTACTTGAGTACAATTCTGAGGTGCTGGTATTTTGCAGAGGCAATAATGCAAATAAAAATAGCCACCGCTCTGACCATCCAGCTATGTTGATTTGAATAGGAATGTTCGTTCTACTCCAATTCAAGTTCTGTGGGAGGAGAAGATTATCAGCAGGTTGACACGGATTTCTATGAGTCACGATCCGTCAAATCACTTCTTTTCCTTCTCTTTAAATGCAGTGCTTTCTGTACCAGAGTATCCTGACAATTTCGTGATAGAAATAACAGTGTGGAGCAGATCCACAACAACAGACTCTCCCAGCAGGAAACAATGCCCTTGTGCAGGAGGTGCAGAATTGCAGTGAATGAATACATGGCACCTTGAATTGAATTAGACTAAGAGGAGGTAACATGGGGCGCCCCGGTAGTTCACCAGATAAGAGTGCGTACCACTTGTTATGGCTGAGTCCTGACAGCGGTGTCCTGGTTCGACTCCAAACTCAGGCCATTTGCTGCTGGTCATCGCCCCTCTCTCCCCTGTCTATCCTGTCTCTCTCTACTGTGACTGTCAACTAAGCAGAAATCCCCCAAAAATAAGAGAAGGTAATACATTTGGTTATTGTGTGTGAGGTTACTGTGTTGCTCTGGTCCGAGGAGAACTGTTGCCCAGTACAGGAAATGTTTTCACTGATATCAGGCGAGGAGCCAGACAAAACTTGGCAGGGACAGTTTGGCTTCAGGAGGCAGGGCTTCCACCAGCCAGTCCCTGATCTATCGAGGCTTCCACAATCCCCATTGCATGTGCCACAGTGCATGCTGACAGTTCTATAGTGAATGACAATTATTCAAACAGTGCCACGTTGATGTATACCTCTGAGCACGCAACAGGAAGGCCACCACTTCACCGACACGCAGACTCCACCATGCACCATGCATATGACAGTACAGGCCTTTCATCCCTCACTGGCAAGCAGGGCCTAAAGAAGGCCATCAGACTGATGGGCTTTCAATCCATTGGGACAATCCACAGCCATTCATTGATAAATTTCTCTGTGTGACCCACGAACTCCAAGTGAATTTTTAAATCAACCCACTTGCTGCTGAAGTTAAATAGTCGTAAATAAAATGTCATATTTGCACATGGGAATTCACTAAATCAAATTATTATAATCTTATTTGGTGAGTACATTTATACTCCCTAAACACAGATTCCTCTTGATTTTGATGACTCTGCATCTCTCCTCAAGTGCACCCTTACGCCAAATGTCAAATCTGATATCTCAAAATGCACTGGACAAAATGCAATGAAATTTGTAAAACACATTCATGCTACCCAGAGGATGAACCCTGTGAATTTTGGTGTCCTCATCACCTTTCCTGTACCGCTATCTTCAGGTCAAATGGTTTGTTCTCCAATCCCTCCAATCAATAATTTAATAACTCCTGATTGTTGTCTGATGGAGTGTGTAATCCTCAGCTAGGTTTTTCAACAAGAAATGTTAGACAGTTTTGAGTGTTTTCTCTTGTAGCCTTTTTTCATTTGATTGTTTATCATTTTTGTACTTTGTTTTGTACTTTTTAATGCCCTCTCAATAGCTGTATTTTGCCCCAATTTTCCCATGGACTGCCAAAATAACAAAAATATATACATTTACCAACCTGCGGTAACTGAACGATTTGAACACAAAATGTTGTTCTTTCCTTTCCTGTCATATTATCCAGTAAAATTTGATGCCTGAATGGAGGGAGCTAGAGCAGCAGTGTTTTGTTGTTGTTTTTTTTGTTTTGTTTTTTCCAACCAATGGATGACCTTTATTTCCCAATTTACTGTGATAAGACGAACACAGATGCAATATACCAAAGGACAAACTGTCCATATGTACATATAGCACTGTCTCTCACGTACTGTACACAAATACACATGCATGTTGACAACTGCACACTCAGTAATGTTAAGACACATTAATTCTCAGTTGCCACAGATTAAACCCAACTGGTTGTTCACAACTAGGCTTTCTCTGTGGGCATGTTCCCTAATGTTTAACTATGATAATTACAAGACACATGCACTTAAACACATACAGATAGATGCATACATCAGACACACACTCACAGGCATAAGAACAGGCGAAAAAAACAGCAGTTGCTGTTAGAAGCTGTGTCCTCTTATGTTTCCACTCCTACTCAATTAATGAAGACGGCAGCATGAGGAAGACTTAAAGGTGGGCGGGGGGAAAGAGACTACGAAATAAAGAGAGAAGAGAAGACGTAAAAAGATATCAAGTCAAGGAAAATATACCAAGTCTAATAGAAAGAGACGGATTTGGAGCAATGAAGACAGAAAGTGAGGAGCAAGAGAAAAACAACAACATCCAGAGGAATATTGTCATTTTCCTTGCTCTCTTATTTCTCTCCAGGAAAAAAGGAGCAATAAACCGGGGCTAAGCAAACAAGGTTGTTAGTGTCTTTAGGGCGGAGGGCGGGTGGCCAGCAGCGATGACCTAGCAGCAGAGTCGAGCTCCACTCAGGGACCTCGTGCTAATCTGACTCGACGCGCCAAACCTACTCTATTTTTATCCCCACAAATCTCCCATTTTAAGCAATGCGCACTTGTGTTGCTTTGCCCCCTTTTCCCCTCATTTTTTTTTGGTTATTTTCTTTTTTTGTCGCTCTCTGTTTCTTGTTGTCTTGGCTTTTCCCTCTTTTTATGTGGCGCTGCTGGCATGATGAACTCCTGTCCACTGCATGGACAGTTGTTCAAATAAATACTGTATGACACAAATGTACGCACAAAAACGCGCAAACACAGCATACACTCCTCGGTGGATATGTGTGTGTGTGTGTGTGTGTGAGAGTGTGTGTAAGAGAGACCTGGACAAGGCTGCAGGCATCTGACTAAGTCCAAGGTGAAAATCTGTCTCACCTTGATTTCACACACGCACACACACAAACACCCACACACAGACACACATAGACATACACACAGAGGCTAATTGCCTGTTTAATTAGCCATAAATGTGTAAATATTATGAAAAGATTGTGGTGTTAGGTGAGCTTAGCCCTCATCAACAGTTTCAGAATGTTAATCCAGTTATTTTTTTTCACTGTATGCTCATCTAATTATACATGTGCTGTGTGCTATCACACTACAATTATAGCTTTTTAAGCTCTTTTATCCACTAATTGTCACTTAATTGTCTTAATTATTCAGGTTCATAATTAAATCATGTCTCTCTCTTGATTTCCCCTCCTCCCCTGTCTATCCACCTCTGTCCTTCTTTCAGACACAGCTGCAAGAGACTACTACAAGAGTTACCCTATGGTGGATTACACCCACCGCCAGTCCCCTCCCACTTTCCAGCCAATCGCCTTCCATCCCAAGGACAAGCCCTTCCTCCCACCGCCAGACATCCATGCACCACTCGCCATCACCATCAACGCCTCCCAGATCCCCAAACCCAAGATCTCCAAGACCAACACCCACCCGCTCACCTCCAGCTCAGCCTTCAAAGTCTGGGACCCCAGTAAGAGTCACGTCCAGCACCCAGTCTCTCACATGGGCCTCCAGGGGCCGCAACACCACCCCATCCAGCAGCAGCAGCACCAGCCTCTGCACCAGCCCAACAGCCGGCGCCAGGCTTACTCCAACAAGAGGCAGTTCAGCATCGAGACGCTGCCTGAGCTGTTCTCCCAGCCGCTGGGATACGGCCACTCGCCACACATGCATCCCAAGCACAAGGGACTGCCCACCAACAGCAAGACGGAGGTCACCGTCTGAACACAGGGCCGGAGAGATAGATAGTGGGAAAGATGGATAGAAGAGCTAGAGAGGAGACTAGGGAAAGATAAACAGAGAACCAGAGGAGTGTAGGGGAGTTTAAAAGGAAATCCTCAGCACTGCGATGTGTTTTATATCGTCAGCAGGGGTACAGGCGAATATTGTGTATGATCTGCATTTTTTCTTCTTCTAATGTTGATAATAATAATAATAATGCCAGTGATATTTGTGTACATTGATACAGCTGGAACAAAACAGCAACGGCAGATAAACTGGAATGGTGGTGGACTGGCAGGTTTTGGCTGCGGCTCTTTGAACCCGGTGGCTTTTCTAAATAATTGAGTGCTCTCTCAGTGTGTCAGCCCTTCTCTCTCCTCCTGCTCCTCTCAACTCACAGCATCTCGGTGGTGCCGCGCACTGCTCCACTCATACATAGACACACACACACACTACATTCCCACCCCGCGTACAGACACATGGTGCCCCACATGCACCCAGACATACTCTGCCCAGTGTTTCAGAGGCTGTCAGAGATGCTAGTGGGGGAGTGTTTGCCCTAAGACTTTGGTTTCTCATCAGCAGGGACGAGTGTTGTGTTGTCAGCTCCCATCACCCTCTAGCCCGGCACAGAGTGAGATATCAGCCTGGCAATCCATACCAGAAAATTGAGTGAGGGCGGGGCTGTTTATTCATCTCATTCCAGAGGCAAAAACATGAGAGGGATCCAGACCACACACACACACAAAATATACTCGTCAACACCTACAGAGAGTCCCCGGCAGCATCAAAGCCCACAGGCCCAACCTCCTACTGACATACAAACACAGTCACACACACACTCTCTTCTCTCTCCACACACGAACACAGACTGGTCTTCAGAGGAAATGAAGAAGCTCCCCCGTTGGTATCTGTAGTGGTTTGTTGAGCTGCTAATACTTGTCACCGTCTCTCAGCCCTGCGTTGTGTTGCAGTGGTTGTTTACCTTTACAGAAGGCCAGCAATGTGTCACGATGCCTTGGAAAGGGCAAAACAGTCCAGGAATCCACAAAGGTCATTACAAAGTCGCTGCTCTCTCCTCCCCACTGCCCCACAACACTTTTCAGAAATGTGATCGTGTTTGTGTCAGAGAAATGTCAGCCAATGCTGGATGCTGGTTCAGGTGCTGCTAAATTAACTGTGGCAAAACGATGATGGCTGAGGCTGAGGCATGGGATATCCCACTGCATCCTGGTTACTGCATAGATGTTACAGACCTATAAGTTTAAAAAAAAAAGTAATAGGTTGAGTAATGAAACATTGATTTTTTTTGTATCTTGGAATGTAGTGGAGCTTTGGCCTGGTTTGTCCATCAAAGACCTCCTGAAATTCAACCTTGCCCTCATTTTCCCATATTCTCTGACCATAGCAAATCAGTTGTGAGTAAATTTGCAATCAAACGCTTAATTCTAGAGTGCAAACAACCTGCAGTTTACCTATTCTGTAGTCACCAATGTATTCGTATGGGGCAAGTGTCAAAACAAGATTACCAAAAAGATGTTCATTTGAAATGTGGATTGCTTGTTACTGAGTGTCTGTAATTACAATAGCTGTCTTGTGTTACCTCTGAGTTTAGTTTCAGTTTCCATTTGCATAAGAAGTGCACTTTCCAGAGCACACATCCCTCCACCAGTCAACAGGTGTAGTCAGCATCTAACACTTGCACCATATGAATGCATTGTAACAGAGGTTTTCTGCTGGAAGGAGACAGGAGACTTGCGGGTTTTAGCATTGGCAATAGTGTAACAGGTGGCTGGACCACTTGCGCCGGTTTAAGCCAATCACATCAGTCCTTAATGTCATGAAGCCATCTCTCAAATTTCTCTGCAGTCTGAGCAGGGGTGGTTCCTAACTGCAGTGAATGCAGACTCAGCTGCACTCTCTTGCAAGAGAACATCCTCTTAAACAGACAAATCATGGCTTGCTCTGAAATTACCAGGTTATAGGGAACATGTTGGGCATGAGTGGCAACAAGGTCAAATTGTTGTGTCACAAACCATTTTCTCAAAAATCTGTTTGTCCAGCATACAGAGGCGTCTCCTCCATAGAGTGCAATTCAAACGAAAGAGCCTCTGATCTGCCTCATCACACCCTAAGGCATGAGGAGCTTTTTACTTGGGTGACGGTGATCACACATAACTCCGTGCTGCCTCCCTGTTGTACTCATCACGTCCCATGTGAAGGGATAAATTACATCAGTGGACCTGCAAGTCCACCTGCAAGTCCACGAGATGTAACAACTACCATGACACTCCAACACAAAAGCAACACAAAAAGTATGCACCCTAAAAATGTCTACTGTGTGTAACAAATGTACAAGTCTCGCCCACAGCACTTGCCCCACGTTGCTCCTCTGCTTGCCTTTCATTGAAGATGAATTAAGGTTAGGCGATCTTAACTCCTATGCAAAAACTCCTTTACACGTTGTCAGCCAATGACACCCCCCTGGGGTGAGGGTCTTTGATTATGGTCTAAAGAGCAGGCAAACGAGAGATCACTGGCAGATCTACAATGGAGTGTGTTTGATTACACTTTGTTCACCTCCAAATTGTTATGGCTGGGAAATATGGGGAAATGGGGCAGTCCCTGAATTTGGACAGTGTTATCCTTTAAAGTAGTAAGAGAAGGCAGTGACATGGGGACATTTTTACCCAGTATGATTATGTCTAATAATGGCAGCATTGCTGTTTGATGCATGTGTTTATGGCTATAGTGTTAACACAGAATGAAATACCTTCCTTTTTTTGGTGGAATGCAATTCATTCCACTCCCTTTAACTGAAACACTATAAAATGGATGGATGGAGGACTGCAAGCACCTAAACAGGAAGAGAGTGAGAGTGTTAGGGTGTGGCTACACTAGTCCTTAGTTTCTGTTTGTCAGTGCCTGTTTGTAATTGTTTTTCAATGACAAGTGTCCAAGTGATGATGGTGCGTCCGTCTTCGTTAGATTTGTGTCAATTTTGATGGACAGAAAAGTACAGAGAGGATGAACTTTGTGGAAATGATGGAGATGTTTAGCCAGTGGCTAAAAGTTTTCTCCTGCTGTCATCCATGTTGGTGCATTTGGATTTTGACACTATGTCCAAATCAAATGGACAGACGGACGGACTAGCTGTCAAATTTCAGTTAGTCAGTAAAGTGACACATCCGTTTGGCTGTGGCCTTAACTTCTGCTTTGAATCTACTAATATGATGTGTTATAATAGGTTTACACCCGGACAACACCCCTTACAATATGATCAGAATAATTTTTTACTGTGTATTGAATATTAGCACAAAGTACTGTCTATCATGATTTCATGTTTTAAATATCAGTACTCCTATTGACCTTCCAAAATCCATTTGGATCCTAACTCCAATTCCATTTAACTCCACACCACACATTTTCCCCTCCCAGTTCACTGTACATTGCTCTCCAACAGCCAGTCTGGCTGACTGATTGAATTCACCTTCATTTGTTATCATAAGGACACCAGCTATGCCGCAGTGCATATGCCCAGCACATGCCACAGTACATCAGACAGGTGGTGGAAACTAATCAAACAGCGGCATTTACCAGAGTCACTCCACTACTGCACTCCACACACTATTTAGCACTATCTCCCTCTTTCTCTGCTTCTCCCTCCTCCCTGCTCCTCCCTACCAGCCTCCTAGGCTGTCTGCTACTGCCAGCAGACCCCCCCCGACCTCCCTGGGCGCCTCCATGTCCAAGGAGGGTTGAGCAATGGTGGGACAGCCACTGGCGGTCTCTCACCCATGTCTGGTGCTTCGTGCCCATCGCTCCAAGCTGTTATGAGCCATGATAGTCTCGCTGGGTCCTCTGTGTGCATGTGGGTGGGTGTATGTGTGTGTGAGGGGGGCTATAATTAATGACAGAGCCAGCCACAGTATTGCAGACTCCACATTTACTCCTCAATATACTCTCACAGAGACGAGCACTCATGCACACACAAACTTAGCATGCACATTTTATACAAGAAGCATGTGCGCGCACGCACACACACACACACACACACACACACACACACACACACACACACACACTAGGGCCAGATGCTTAACCAGATGCTTTGCAATATATTATTCACATTTGGAGATTTGCAGGTGCTAATCTGCTATCTTAAAAACAAAACAAGTGGAATTTATGCAACTTAATTGCCATTATTGGAAATCATGCTTTTTTCTTTTCTTTTCAAGCAGGAGAATCAGTCAGCCCAATTTCCCAATTTGCATCTCAATTCTATGGAGTGGTGAATGTACACAGTCAACTGAAGACAGACACAAAGTAAAACTTTAACGATAGGGAATAAATTAGTGCTTTCATGCTTGTTTGTATTGCTGTGCTGGCTTGTGCACTTCACCTCTCCTAGATGTGGAAAACCTGTTAGGCGAGCTCTGCAAGAGCTGCTCAGAGCTGCTGACATGCTTTTGTAATAGTGGATCAGCAGAGAATAGGGATCATGAATAGAAAAGCATCAATGGGATATTCACGGTATGAATATGCACCAAGCACATCTGTGCTTACGCTCGAGCCAGTGACGCACAGAATCTAATGTACCATGTTGCATGTTCTCCTCCATGACTTCCCTGCCTCTCTGACTTCTATTTTTGCGCGCCACACTTTTAGTGGGTCACTTGATATGAAATGTGAAAAGCTCTCTGGCCTCTGAAAGCCCTACCAAAATATTCTGTGGGGTCTGTCCTTAATCACTCGGGATGCATTAGTGGTTGAGAACAAATGAGGAATGACAGCGAGTAAACAAGCAATATGCGTCAGTAAAGCAATAAGCACCCAACCATCCTCATCCTCTCTTTCTCTATTTCTCTGTCTGGAGCCCTTTGGAGTTCTCTGAGTTTTAGGGGTGGGGGTTAATTTGGGCGTGGGTGTTACAACAAAAAGGGAAGGCAGAGCAAAGGGAGGGATTCCGCAGAGGGGCTTGGGAGGAGATGAAGGAGATGAGAGCGAAAAGAGAAAATGGGTTGCATGGACTGAGCTGATAAGGCAGCAGTTGTTTTTCATTCTGATTTGTCTGAGTCCTCTTAAAAAATGAAATTCTGGGTACTATCTCTCTGCTCTACTCGAACAACCAGCTGTCAAAAGCATTCTGTGACTGCCATTGAACAGAGAAGTGAACATGGGATCTTAATTAATAACACAATTCCAGCATGTGTGGCCACATAGGAACACAAATTTTCTACTTATTGCTGGGCCTTGTAGGAATGGCGCCACCTCAAACTTCTCCAACATTGATGGGAGGAAGGAAGACCTTGAGGCTTATAATGCTAGTGCTAACTGGGCAAAACTAATCAAGCAGCGCTGGGGTTTTGACGCCATAGCAACACTGGCTGCAGGAAATTACAATTAAGGAGTAGAGCCTTCGGTAAGCCCTCCAGGACAAACAGAGCCTAAGGACAGGCTACCAGCAAAGGCAAAGCTGACAACTTTTGTTTTCCTCAAACTTAGCCGGGCACCACGATTGGCTGACAAAGCTTAAACAAGCCTTGTGACCGCCTGAGAGACACTGGAATCACCGCTTCTGCTGTGGGAGATTCCACAGTGGAGGTGCCAGGTTCACAAGGAACAATAATGCTGATCTGTTGCTAACAGTGACACCTGCTAATTTCCCTGTGGTTGGATCTATTTTTTTTCCACTGCTGGATGGCCTGCTGTGACTTCCTTCAGACAAAGGATATCCTGGATTAAAAGTCTGACGGTTGATAAAGCTTAATAAACTAAGCCTCTCATAGGCCAAAGTATTTGCCTCTATAGTGGAAAATGTAAATACTTCAACACACATGTCCAGACATACATGCACACAGAGGAAACAAGACACAGGATCCACAGAGGTATAATACTAATAATATCTTCCAAACTATGTCCACTACTTTGAGGTACAAAACAGGACCAAAACCCCTTAATCAGAAGAAACTGAGTACACCTAACTGATGATTGTGCATCCAAAACTGTGAGAATGTTTGAGGCTGTTTTGGGCCATCAGATTAGAGTGCATATACTCAATCTCTACTGATTAGAGACAGTCTATGGCGCTGCGCGCTCAACACAGAGCTAACTGACTGTTGTTTATAAAAACTTCCTCTTAAAAAGAAACAATGCAAGTATTCTACGACAGGTGATCTGAATGCAACCTGGTAGACATACTTGGGTTCCTTGATCCCTAGCAATATATTGACTATGGTGTATGGTTCTGTTGTTTGTTGGTTCGTTTTCTGTTGGTTTGTTTGTTTTGTTTTTGTACTGTGTTTTCAAGGATTGAGGTCCTGTTAAAAATAAAATAAAATTGAAAAAAAAGATAATTTGACCAATGGAAAGATAAAAGTGCTTCCAGATTTTAGACTTAACGCGCCACACCTCCCCACTCCCCCTCACCCCACCCTTCCTCCCCAGCAGAGGGCGTCATGTATTTGAAGCTTGTGATTTTTTCTTTTTTTTTTTTGGGTTACACTGTATGGTATACATGCACCTCATGTATTCAATGTTGAAAAAAAAATGCATTGTATCCAAGTGCTTTGGTGACACATTAGCTGAGGGATGAAAGAAAGATTCTGTGATTCTTGTGCAGCTTTTCCATCTGCAAAAAATCATGTGTTATTTCATGATACTTTTAATGGGCAGCAGTAGGCCGCCTTGGATTGCTGTGTACTACTCGTGTATATATGTATGCTGTACCACTTGTCTGCTGTGAAATTTGTTGACTACTCAGCTTATATAAGGGCTTTTTATAGACGTAAAGGCAGACTGGGCAATCTGACGTCACACTCTGTTACTAAGGAAAAATTTCTCCTTTTTTTAAGGAAGAGGGGATATGAACAGAGTTTCCTTGTGTATAAAATGCTATATAAATAAAGTTTTGACTGACTGATTGACTGACATGTCTATAAGCACTCATATGACGTTGGCCCATGTGTTCTGCTTCAATAAATCTTCCAAGAAATACAGTATGCAGTTGTTTAAGTGTTGGTTATCTCTATTCATAAGACACATCAGGTGAGAGAGTTGATGGCAGTCTAAGATCCAATCCATATTTCCCAATTAAACGGAAAATCCACCCAAAAGTCCTGTAACATGCACCTCCAGCCATTTATTAAGCCCCTAAAAAGCCCCTAAAAATTATGTTTGTTCATCAATATTATGCATTTATTTTTCCATGAAAAACATCCCTTACTACCTCAAAACTGCTTAAATATAACTCTACGCCTTGCCCTTGAAAAAAAAAAAAAAAAAAAAAAAAATGGAGTTATATGACTATGCAAACAGTGCCCACCAAACCCTCCAGCCTGCTGGCACACTGGCTTGTAACTAGAGCTCTGTTCACAGAACCAGGAACTCCCCTTCCCCTGACACTCATGGAAATTGTGACATTCCAAATCTAGCTGGTCTGGGGTACGGCACAGACACCTCCACCTTCAGTACATGTTTGTGAAAACACCTGGCTAGGGTGTCATGGTCAGACATTTTAGAGGATGTAAACGTGCTGTGATGTTTGAATGGAGAAAAAGAAAATAATTTAGGTGACATTTTCTGGGGCTCCACTTGCCCCTAGAATCTAACAAGCTGTTTTGAAGACCTCCATTCATTATTATTGAGCCACCGGTTCATGTTTTGCAGGTAGTATCAGTAGCCTCGCCGTCCTCCTTGTTGTTAACAGTGGCAGTGACAGTTTCCCAGCTACAGCAGATTTTCAGCTATCAATTCTAAAAGTCAGGTTTTGCTGTCAGCGCCTCAGAATCAAAAATGAAGGGTTTCTTCAGACACACCAGTTTGCTTTGATGTGCAGCAATCACACAATGAGAAATCCACTGCAGAAGAGACAAACAGATCATAGTGCAGTTGTATTATAGGGCAAGTGGACTAATTGCTCTTCTGCTTGAATAGACCCTTTTTCACAGCAGCCGTTTTGACATGAAACAGCAAGGCAAACACAGGTGTTATGACATTAATTAGGCTTGCAATCTGTTTAAGTTTAGCAGAATTTACGAACTAGGATGCCAACCCCTGAATCCAGGTTCTGTTTAGACCTAAATGGAAGAGAGTCTTCATTCATTAGTAACACCTGTATTTACCTGCTATTTATGTTGAAACTTGTCTATTCCTCCAGACGTCTGACAGCTTGATTCAGAGGTGTGGCTATGTGATATCAAGGGAGAGAGGGTTGAAACATAATTGTAAACTACAACATTTTATCATTATTAACTCCAGAAATGCTTTGAACATTACAGATTGATAAATATATCAGTGTAAGTCAGTATCTGAGGGCGGAATATCCCTTCAAGAGTTTGCTGTGAAATGAACCATGACAACACATGCTGACACTAGCCAACAAGCTGTCACAGTTACAACACCAAGATCTGCTTCAAGCTTTAATTTGGCCCAGTTTAGGGATTTCCCGAGCTTGATTACCTGCAAAATACGCCTCTAGGTTGACTGGTTATGAAACAAACCACTATCAGCTCTCTATCGTGTTAGGGAATGTAATGACCATGATCATGTTATTTTTTTCTCTTCTCGTTTTCTTTTTCTCTCTTTCTCCCCTCTGCCCGTGCCTCTCTTTCTGTCATATGCAGTTGAAAGTCTGGGTCTCCCAAACAGGCATCTGAAGAGGATCTGACTGAAAAAGTTTTCTGTGGATTTTGAGCTGGCAGTGAATGTTTGGTGGATGAGGTCAACTGAAAACATGCAAAACTCTCAGCATGGAAGTCCAACCCACCTAATTTAATTACATTTTTCCATAAAAATCAACTGGACAAGTTTAATTCCAAAGCTCTATCCACCTTATTTTGGAAGAAGTAAACAAACTTTTTTGTGCTGCACTTCTGTTTAATTGCTTCCCTGCTAACTAGCTTGAATAGTTTCTTTGACAATGTTGTGGGAGCGCTTACAGAGATCAGTCAGTTGCTGTGTTAGCTGCTGCAGTGAAAAGTGAGTTAACAAGCCAACCAGAAAAGCCTGACTGGAAGTCTTGCACTCAAAAAAATGCAAAGTGGCTATGTCTGTGTTTCCACTAAAAACTAAGGTGAATACATCCATTTACAAGATAACAGTTTGGCTTAAATGGAGTTCATATACGCTCGTGCATAGACATACACATTCATGCACAGGCCAAGTCAATGCCAAGTCAAGTCAATTTTTATCTGCATAGCCCAGTATCACAAATTACAAATTTGCCTCAAGGGGCTTAACAGCAATACAACATTTTCTGTCCTTAGACCCTCACATCAGATGAGGAACAAATCCCTAAAAAAAAAACCATTAACAGAGAGAAAAACTAGGAAGAAACCTCAGGAGAGCAGCACAGGAGGGATCCCTCCTCAGGACAGACAGACGTGCAATGGATGTTGTGTGCACAGAATAGAACACAAATTACGTAATACGACACAGTAGGCAGCGTGTGCTTTTTAAGTGCACAGTATCTGTTGCACTGAGTCATTTACAAGGCACAGCATCAAGAACAGTAAACATGCAGGAGCAAATGTTGTTACTCCACTGTAGTGTAAGGGAACAGCTCAACATGGCGGCCTGTATAATTGATATACTATAGCCAGCTATATGTCGATGCACACAGCCATGTCCTGACGACTGGGTCAATAGTCTAATCCATTTAAGATTGTGTGGAGAGTCAGATATTTAAAATGAAATAGCAGTCTGACTTGCTCCCTGGAACAATGGCATACATTAAATGTCTTTTAGATTAATCAGAAATTGGTTTTGACATTGTTAATGAGCTTTTCCATCTACCCTGGAATAAAGATACACTATTATTGAGATGGCTGGGTTGATTTGCAGAAATATTACAGAACAGAGATGAGTGTGTGCGCTATTTAGTGGCAGAGAGAGAAAGGGTTCAAGAGGCGAGATCTGATATGAGCGCATGTAAGAAAGACATCAAGTTGACCTCTAAAACCTCTTTTGCAGGTGTCCTTACGTCGGCCATGTGCGCACACAAACATTAGAATGGCTAATGCTGTCCTTTATGCACAAGGCCGAAAGAAATAGAGCAAAACAAGCATATCTAATGCGCAAAAAGTAAGTAATGTGTAAATGATGTGAATAAAGTGAACGCAGATGTTCACACATGAACAGACACATAGCAGCACAGTGCAGAACAATGCAGACAACAAACACACATGCAAACACACGTGTGAACACCTCCCTGTTCCTCTCTCTCACACACACGCACACAGCTGACAACCCAGCCAGGGGGGATACAGGATATATCCCACTGGGAGAGCACTGAGGATTTGACATATATAGAAAGAAAGGACAGAAATACACTTGTGATTCTTTAACACTGACAACATCACAATCTTATTCCTTGTGATAACATGTCCTCCCCTGCTGTTCCTCCCAGAGGCTCAGAAGACAAATTCTCAGTATATCTGAGTGTTTTCATCCACAGCACGCTCATATAGTGTGGATCGACAGATATAGTGGAGGGTAAACCCACATAAACTTGCTGTACTTTCTTTTACTTACTTTCTTTTACGTGAAAAAGTGTTTTCTGTGAGATAATAAGATAATAAGAATCAGTTAATACACTGAACATACAGTATATTTACAGCTACATCAGTGATTAGTTAAAGTGGTGATGCAGGTGTTTCTAGGCTAGGTTACCACAGCCCCTGTCCCATTTTGATCCCATAACATTCAGCATTGGCTTACATACTGAATGTTTGAACTGTATTTGGATAGAGCTCAAATGCATGAAAGCCACATCTGCAGGTCACATATGGCATAGATGCACAGATGCAAATGGGACACGCATGCAACATCACAGCAAGCAAACTCTGATAGAAACTTAAAACTTGCAAGGAGTAATGAAATGAGTGGCCACTCAATGGATATTCAGGATGTTCCTGAATTGGAGGAAGTATGATCTGGTGTCTGTGGCCAATCTGATCTGACAAACACAATTAATGGTAATAATAGCAGCTGCAAGTATTGCTGTTTCCTCAGCTGCCTATTATGTGCTATCTGAGACAACTTCCTCTTTTGTTTTGAAAAGTTGGAAATAAAACAATGCAACTCTCAAGACATCTTTTCTGCCTGCAGTAACCGTAATCTGGCCTACTCATACCTAGACGCAGTCCGGATACAAGATGCATATTAATGATAATATTAAATGGTATCACCATGTGTCAACCACTTGTTATCAAGCAGACCGCTGCATCTCAGGAGCAGGACAGCACTGAATGGAGGTACAGGGGAAGCAGCTGTTATCTGCCTGCACTGAGGCCCTCTGCTCTGCTCAAACTGCTCCTTCTGTAATTCACACTTTGCCTGCTTGTTTAGATTGGTTTTATTTATTCTTTTTGTAATGTCTGCCTTATTGTGTTTTGGATTATTTCTGTTTTAATTTCAGCTGCTAATTGTCCATTTGGCACCCATTGCACTCCTGGATGGAAGGGGGTGGGCTTCCCCTTTGTTATTCCTTCCATTTTGTCTCTATTGGCAATTTTGGCTTTTTAGCAGTTTCTTCTTGGGAGTTATGAGGTTTCAGGTCAGTGGGTGTCATTTTGTTTTCAGAAAGTGCAGGCCTATAGAGCCCTTTGTGACTGTTACTGTGACTAAGGGCTCTATACAATCTTTACCTTGAAATAGATGATTCCTCGAGCAGCACAATGTTTATGGATTTTTATTTCAATGATGGTGCATTTGACTAACGTTTCAATGCTGTTTGCATCTTCATCAGAGTCAAGACTTTGAAACCTTCAGCAGGGATGAAGGACGCGCTGAAATGTTAGCTGTATGAATCTTTATTGACATAAATGTGCATAATGATGCCAGTTGTAACAGGACTTTAATTCAGATGGTCTGCATTCCACCAAGTCACCCTTTTGGTTCTATTTTATCAGCACTTGGTCAGAAGAGCATGGTGCAAGTGCAATTAGGGTATGTCTAAGTCCACTTTTGGTATTTTAACAGTGGAATAAAGGGTCATTGCACCAGGCACATGTTTCAACAGGGTTGCACTTAAAGTTTTAATTCATCATGGATGTGTTTTGGATGTAAGATGCAATAATCAAAGCAGGGTGCCATCTCCCATTCCCTTCAAATGCCAGATAGGATAGGGCCCTTTATCTAGCCCTGAGCCCAATACACTTCTCAAGACATTGGAGGCCACAATATTTCCTGAAAGATCCAAAGGATGCAATATTTTTTTTGTGGACAACCGTAATCCAAACCAGAAGGCAAGGATCTGGCTATTGCTTGGCTTTTTCCACCCAACAAATGTCATTTACGGTCTTACAACTTCAGTGAATAGATTTTGAATTAGGCCTAGTCTTTAAAACAGCTGTCCATATTGATAATGTCATGTCATATGCAGTGTGTGTGTGTGTGTAAGGGGCAGTGGGCAGTTCCAGCTGTCATAGATGTCATAGTTCATTTGCGAGTCTCTGGGGTTTGGACGAAATCCATCACAGAGGGCAAAGACCCAAATGCCACAAACTATGTCTATACAAACTCTCTTTCTCTCTCTCTCTCTCTCTCTCTCTCTCTCTCTCTCTCTCTCTCTCTCTCTCTCTCTCTCTCTCTCGGGCGGGCCTCCTGGGGCTCAGCACGAGTATATAAATGTTCTCATTCAGGTCAGAGGAGACTGGAATATTACATGAACATTACTTATTCAGCCGTCCAGCTAATACTAATGCATTCTAACCACAGACTCTGCATTCTAACAACAAAAGCAAATCTCTGTGACCTTCTAATACAGGCGATAGAGACAAATATTCAGTACTATCACCACCACTAAACTACCTTGGAATTTATGAAAAAGAACACTACAATGTTTTATTCAGTATCCTTAATTAGTTAGTTGGATTGTTAGTTCAGCAAAGTAACAGCAGGATAGCTAACGTTTGTTTGTCTTGTCTGCTATCTATCCTAATCAACCTGATCTCACAGAAATCCGTGAAATGAGCACGACCTCTTAACACCGCATTGCGTGCTCCTGGCACGTAACCTGTTAAAATTACGTGCGGCCACCACGCAAACAGTGTCCACTGAAAGTCAATTAGGATCCATGTCGTACTGCACACACGCAAACAGCGTCCACTGAAAGTCAACGAGGATCCGAGCTGGACACTCGGATTCTCTCGGCTTCAAACACGTCACGCTGTGGGTGGTGGTTCATAGATCCTGGAAGTGCAATTAAAATTCTGAAAAATAGTTCTGATTATTAGCCATAACGTTGTAACCATCCAAGGCAGACTTACCACGAGCTATGAGGTTGTGTAACGATGGCATGTGCTTCTGCCGAGTCCACAAGTCCCTTATAATATCAACTTTATTTTAAGAAAACACGTTCTATTTGCGACGTCATATCACGGAGAAGCACTGCATTACCCATAATCCTATTCAGCGACGTGTCTGATTTTACAACTTTCGTCAATAAAGTGCA
>OMLB01058192.1:0-12280 GCA_900302555.1 Myripristis jacobus
ATTAAGTATCTAAGTATTTTTTTTTACCAACGCACATTGCATATATAGTCCTATCTTTATAGTAGATAATCTCCCTCTGTTTCAGTGGTAGGGTTTTTTTTGCCTTTCAGTGAGTGTGTGTGTGTGTGTGTGTGTGTGTGCGTGCATGCGTGTGTGCCTGCATGCATGCGTGCGTGCGTGTGTGTGTGTTGGGGGTAGTGTGACCCCCTGGTACAAACATACTCTACATCTTGGCCTTTGGATGGATGACTCACACCTTTGTTGCACTTCACCTAGAAAAAGCTACCTCACTTTTTATAGATCTCTAATGGAGTAGTCACAAGGTACCAAAATTGCCTCAATGTGATTCATGCCACACACACACACACACACACACACGCACACAGAATTGCCAAAGCACTTTTGCTTATTGCAATAAGATCAGAGCTGAGATGCACGTGTAAGCATGAAGAATGAGGCACATGATGTTGTCCAGTTATAATCGTTATGGAGAAACACTGTAGAGCACTGCGCTGACTGCATTCACCAATTCACATTCAGCTAATGACATACACTGTGGACAAAACCAAGTAGGCACCCATACTGAATGAATTACTTTAAGTACATTTGTGAGAAGGAAAACAAAGGTTACAATATTGTAACCCTAGTTTTATAAGCACAGGCGGAGCCCTCAGCTGGACTCTTTCTCCTAGCTGACTGGAATTTGCATAAATACAGTCGGCCAAATATGATGATCTGCATAGTTTGTGCGTAGTTTGCACAGAATATGATGCAGCATACCAAGCAGCCAGCATCTGTAACCCTTTTCAGTGAGTGGTATAGGAGTGTTCGGGTCCATAGAGTGCTCCACCTGTGCTTACAGAACTAAGGTTACAATATCACAACTATTGTTCTATCTCACACTGGTTCCAGTAAGGTGTAAGGTGTAAAATAGGTGACACTCGGACCTCCTTGTAATAAGTCCTGGGTCATCACAGCAAGCACAAACTCTGAAAAACACCCTGTCATGGCCAAGACAAAGAAATGTATGAATGGACAGGGCATAGACCACAATGCTGCTGTGTAGACTTCCTCAACACTCAATCCACTGAAAATGGTGACTGATACAACCACGATGCACGTAGAGTGTGCATGGACCATCGTTGGAGGGTCTCTTTCGGCCTGCCAATGGGTTTGGGGGATTTACTCATAAGGCCATTGGGAAGGCACTTCTAGAATCGGGCTTTGACAGCCTCACTATCCCCATAGCACACAAACAATTGCTCAGTTCATCAGATGGGGGCCATGCGGGGACCGTATGGGGTGCAGGTCCGTATGGCTGCATTCAGCTGGATTGTTTTTTTTTACCAAATGTTCTTGGGAACAAAAGAGGGGTGTGATCACTTTGGTCACCATGAAGCAGCATGTAGCTGGGGTGAACCGAAAGGGAACTCTCTTGGCTGAAGTCGGTGCAAGCAGCAGAGCTATCTTGATTGACAGTGCCTTCAGAGAGGAGCGCTGCAGAGGCTTGTACGGCTACTTAGCCATGGCCTCAGTCAAAAACAGCACCTCCCATTGGAAGGTGGAGGCACACATCACTGGGTGTTGTCTCCTAACCCCTGCAACAAGACCCCTGCAACAGGTCCACTTCTGTTTCCTGAACCAGGTCCAAATCTGCTGCACCACCTCTAGATGAAGTCTTCACTCATCTGGCAGGGGCCATCCCTCAACATGAGGTTGGTGCCCATGTTTTACATCCACAGGTTTCTCTGTCATCTTCAACAGAGATGTAGATTGAACTCAATCCTACTTGTTGATGTAGGCAACAGTGGTTGTCAGTCCTCACCAATGTTTTTTTCTTCTTTATAAGGGGTTTGAACTATAAGAGGTTTGAAGTGTTGGAGGACCAAGAACACCACCTGGAGTCCCAGTAGGTCTGTGTGATGGGTTTCCCCTGTGGACCTCACTGCTCTCACTTTTACTGCTCTCATCAGGCATGTTCCTCCCCACCCTGCCAGGCACACATCTGTGAAAACTGTGATGTAAGAGTTCACCCAACTCAAGGTGTTCTTGTCAACAGATGCTGTGGGGTCCTCCCAGCATTGCAGGATGCTCTACACTGATGTGGAAATGGTCACCAGACAACGCTTGTGGTTTTTGGTATCTAAGCGTATACTGGCAAAACATCTTTGCTGACATCACATGTGCAGCAGCCCAATTGGCAACTAGCTCTGGAGCAGCAGCCAGCAAGCTCTGTGAACCTTCTTCAGCCCCGTCAGCTACCATACCAACTGTAAAGATGACTTTGTCCCAAAGCGGGGCACAGGTAGAGGTATGACTGAGTTGGCAGTGTGGCCTATGAACCCATTGTCAATGGCTGTGTGGATGTCACAGCTGCTGGCTCTTCAGAGACAAAATCAATCACCTTCTGGGAGGATAGATTTGTCTCCTTGATCCCAATGAGCAGAAGAGGATCTCAGAGAAACTGGAGAAAATAACCAGTGTCAGTGTTCTGTTCATCCATTCAGCTATCAAACGGCTGTGTTGCTAGTCCACCTAAAACTGAGTTAAGAGGCAGGTGACTGGTTGCAGGGTGGCAGCCATGAAGCTGTGCCAACCTTTTTCAGCCTTCTCCACTACCAAAGACTACATAAAGTGGAATTTGGCTCAAGGGTGGGGGATGGTTTGGGAATGATTGAGCTGGCAGCAGGATTTATGAGTGCACTGTCACTGGCCGTCACAGCATATCACAGCATGTCACAGAAACTGGTCAGTAATGATGATTATCTGTACCAATGCAGAGAACAAGAGAGGGGAGAAAGAGGGGTATGAAGAAATGTACAATAAAAAAACATTTACCTCAAGTAAATAGGCATCAGCATCACAGATAGAAATAACATTGTCTACATTGCATACAGTGGGAGGGGGGCCACAGACTCCATCAATGCACTGAGGAGGGCTGGAAACGACAGCCATTGGGTACTCCTCTCGCAGAGAGTTATTTCTGTGCTTGCGGTTCTCCCCAGGCACGGCCAGCTGCTGTAGGGTCTGCCAGGGCCTCCTCTTCCAGCTTCTTCAGTGCTGGGTTGTCTCACAGCCAGCTGTGTGCCCAGCTGGAATATCTTATCCAGACACCCCAGAATTTCTCTGTCCCAAGCTATCGAGGGTGACCACTTCCTGCTTGTTAACCGGCCTGTTGAACTCAGTATCGGATGGGCAGCAAACGCCACTTCCACTCCACTGCGATCCTCATCACTGCCTGGAGTCTCTGTGGACCAAGGGTGGTGGAGGGATCATGGACGACAACAAAGCTCTGTACACAAAGGAGATGTTGTCATCCTCTGGGAGTCTGCAGCTTCACCTCCACGGGGCATGGCGTTGATGGACATGGTGGAGAAATGATGGGTGCCATGGGATGGAGCACTTCCAGGTCAGTGTAGCCTTCATATGGCTTGCTGATGTACTGGAAAAATTTCTCACTGGTCGCCCCTGTTCAGCAGACAGCGCACAGGGGCGACTGCATGCCCAGCTTGGTGAACCAGGGACAGGTGGAATGCTCCCGTTGTTTCTTGTCCCATTGCGACTCCATTCTGCTGGATATCTTGTCTCACTTCCTGTAAGATTGTTGTCTCGCTGTTCCCTAAAGAGAGTTACGGATGCCAGCAGCTTGGTGCCTTACACACTGTGCATACAATATTCACCACGTCCTGACAGGCCGACTATATTTGTGCCAAGTTCAATGAGTTAGTTGTATGTGTGATTGGAGAGAGTATTACCCAAAGGGTCCGCGAGAGGGCAGTGTCTGTGTGAGATAAAATAGAGCTCCAATTTTGGTGGCAGCCATATTTTCCTGTGTGTGTGTGTGTGTATGTTTGTTTACAGGGAATTAGCTATATTATCTGGTAAAGCAGGTATATCAAAGGGATTACCAGTGGGTTACAGCTATTTGACAATGGCTCACAGAGCACCAAACTCCAGCTGGTAGGAACAGTACAGACAATCTGCCACTGTCAGGCCATACTCTTGGATGTTAAATTAAGATGTACTCATGAAAAAGTCCTCAATTAGATAGATAGATATAGATAGATTTACTTTATTGATCCCAAACTGGGAAATTGGACTCACTATACAATTGTAAATGTCTTTTTTTATTCTTTTTTTTTTTGGTTCAAAACAGCAGCACTTTGCGCTGAATAATGAAGAAATGGGGAACAGAGAGTTGAGTGTGGGTTACTGATGTCTATCAGCAAGCTACCAGTTGTCAGTGAGATGCTGAAATAACCATGCGTTGAGGGTGGGACTAATCAAAAAGCCATCCTTCTTCTGAGAAATAACATCTTATAATATTTATTAGAAAAAAAAAGTACACATTCAAAATCGCAGATGAAATACTTGGATGAGCACAACTCCTTTAATGTATTTCTTAATTGGTTCCATAAGTAATGAGGATATGGAACATGCATATTTTGAGTGTTTTTCGAGTACACGAGATAGTCAGATGAGCCAAACTTAGTATCTTTTATCCTCCTGTCTTGAAAAAAAAAAAAATCAGCTGATGATGACTCAGGGCATTGATAGCTGATGTTACATAAATGTGTGAAACTGCTCTGTTTTGATTGTTTGTATTTATATGTGCTTACATAAATGAGGACGAGAATAGATTTCTCATTTCTCTGCTGCTCTATCCTTTTGTACCTTGTTTTTCACCGTAGACTCTTTATAAGATGGCCCCTTTCATTTCTGTGTCTTTTCAATCCACTGCAGCATTTGTCTGAATGCATTAACTTACTGTGCACTTGAGCCTTTACTTAAGGTCATAAAATATTCACTATCATCTTCTATGTAAACATTCATGCTCATTTCCTTCCTGTACGCCACAAAAAGGTATTATCTGAACTTAAGAGGACAAGAATGTTAGACCTTTAGCAGCCTCTTTATTTTCACAGCAGTTTTCAGGCATACACTGTGCTCTTTGTCTCTGTCACCAAATTAATAAAGAGCTGATGTGTAGAATTACTGCCATGCTGTCTTAATTTGATAAATTCCATACAGTATTCCTGTGGAGAATTTACAAGTAATTTAATGCTCTGATGTAACACCATTCTTGTTATTTAGAATCACTGAAATAATGCAACCACTAAATGAGGACAACAAAATTGTTGTTGACAGTCAGTCAAGCTCAGGGTTATTTCTTGGAAAAATGCCCCCCATGCACTGGCAGATGTAAAAGGCATCAGGGATTCAAGGGTTCAATTTCAAATGTCATGCTCAATTTTCCAGTTAGGATTTATCTCTCATCTACAGGAAATATGCTGCTCGTGGCACAAGGCTCCCTCCAGAGTTTGTTATTATTCCTTCATAGAAATGGTTCTATGTGACATATTGAAAATACTAAATTCAAATCCTATTTGAATATGCTATTGAGTCTGTGGCTCAACAGCATTATTCCTTAGAAAGATAAAATTCTCAGGCCATAACACCCAGATGCAAAGCTGTATGCTGAGAATATCCAAGGACACAACAGGGGACAGAGACATGGACACGTGAAACGAACAGGGGGAAAATATTACATCATTACAGCAAATTTTCGATATCAACGATCACATTAAATGTGAAATGTTATTTCACATTTAATGTCCACTCATTGCAAACCGACTATGGCAGCAGCCCTCACACAAAACAGATGAATACAATTAGTTTCACTTAGCATCTTATGATCAGAGCCCATGCTGTTGTTTAACATCACAGTTGTGTAGCAAGCAATTTACTTTGTGTGTCCTCTTGATCACCTGCACCGAAGTGATGATAGGAGTAGGTCAGACAATGAACACTGGTTGCCATGTGTAAGACAGTATCCAGTTGTTCACCACTGTATCCTTAAGATTAAACTGCTGGTGTTCCTAGCAGTCTTGACTTAATTACTGAGTTGGAGTTGGACTAGTGGATCTGTTTGTTGGGAGCTGCAGACCATCCCATAGATCCTTGAATCCTTAACTCTAGTTACTATAGTGCTGGAAAAACTGAAGAAGTGTTATTCTCAAGCAAAGGAGATAAGATGTGTGTTTCAATATGTAGGGCAATGTGTCTGACCTACAGAAGAAAATAAAAATTGAATAATTTTGTTTGATGAGGAGCTGCTTTAAATCTTCATTACTGTAAGTGAGGCTCTGTTGTAGTTACTGTTGCTTGAGGTGGTTTTCTCTTTCCGAAATTCGCCTGAATCAGAGGTGAAACTCTTACTTTGTTGCAGTTTCACCCTGATTTCATTTTATTTCCTTGTGTCAGCTAACAAACGGAGTTGAGTCAATGGCCAAAGTTAAGAATTCATGATCAGGATCAGCCATTTTTGGACTAAAATCTGAAGCGTAGGATTGAAAGCAGAATAGCACCAAGTTTTAAGAATTTGCATACGTACCCTTTTCGGCCATTCCAGTCAATATTTGTAAACATACATAGCTCAACCATAATCAGATGCAATGTCTGTATGATTTGTGACCTGGAATAAGTCTTTTCAGAATGAAGGAGGCATTGACATGATGTTGCATTTTTAAAATTGATGACATTACAGTGCAGTGGTAATACCAGTCACAAAATATAAAACATATCCTGATCCTCAGATATTCTAATTCTGACACAATTACTATTACATTTTCTCTCAAAACAATGCCTCAAACAAATGCTTTACATATTTTTGTCATAGAGCTTGAAGAAAGGCAGCAAAAAAAAGAGGAAGCTGGTTTTAGGCTTTTATGAAAATACAAGAGCTATGCCTCCCTCTACGGGCCAATAACGCAAGGGCCTTTATATTCATCTGTTGGACAACGGGGTTCAGTTTAGATCAAGAGACGATAAAAAACAGCACTGTGCTACTTGTTGCTGAAGAAAACAAATCACTCAAAACTCATAATTTGCAAAATACCACAGGCACTTGAACTTTAATAAATATTAAACATTAAGTTCTGTTTCATATGTACAGATATTGTACAGAGAGCAGCAGCTGCAAGTTAGACGTGTACGAAGAATAAAACTTTCAAAACAGAAAAAACTGGCCCTCAAAGCTTCTATTGTGATGCAGTTGATACAAAAGGGATTTTTATTTGTATTTTGTAATTTTTAATTTTTTTTTTTCTTTTTAAAAATTTTACATAAGTGAACGCATGAGAACTCTTTCAGGGACATTGCTTTCAGCACCACTTACAAAAAAGCACCACACTTAACTTACATTTTGCTTATATAAAAGGAGAGATTTATCAAAATTATTTTTCTCTTCAATCTAGTTTTTTACCTAGCTTCATGAAATATCAAAACATCTTGTGTCATTTATGCCATTATCAAAATCAAAGAAGCACCAAGTGTTTAGCAATGTCCCTCAACAGTCGCCCAGATGTCTTAACTTCCTGAGAGACAACAGATCCTGTGCAGTCAGACAACAGTTTGCTGCAGACAAGGAAACAGCTTAAGCAATCTAAGCTTCCAGAGTTAAATTACAGCCAAAGCACATGTTGGCATTATCATTTCATGGCATTACCATATTGCTTTCAGACCTCTGAAACCTCCACTTTGCTGTGTGTATGGTACCTTGATTCAGCATGCTGGGCATCGACAGGGGAAGCGTATACATGTCCAACTTGTCTGTCTGTTATTAGGGGGCTGAGAGGTATTCATATCTGATTGGGGAATGAGCTGCAGTCCTG
The DNA here is from genome assembly GCA_900302555.1 of Myripristis jacobus. NCBI lineage: Eukaryota > Metazoa > Chordata > Actinopteri > Holocentriformes > Holocentridae > Myripristis > Myripristis jacobus. The sequence goes on from OMLB01058192.1 coordinate 7,674, forward strand.
GGCAGTGATATAATAATGGGTTGGGAGGAAGATTTTTTGATCCATAAGTGCTGAAAGGGATAATGCCATTTCAGAAACCAAATTAAATTTGATCTTTAAATCATTAAATCATCATTGTTGCTATATGTCCCACATTCTCAAACAAGATTGTGGTTGGTTTGGAGGGATAAAAGCTTAGCTTTGTAAAGTGCTGGTCAAATTGGATGTATGGTTTCCATCACATCTGTTATCACTATTGTGCTTATGCAGGCAAGACGATTTGCTTCAAATCTGCAACTGTTTAAGTCTGTACTCCAAAGGGGCTTTCTTGATTCAAAGCAACTGTACAAACATTTGGCCATGATTTTCTCTCACTGCAAGAGTCTTGATTGCCATCTTATTGATATGACAGAGAGTTTGTGTCTTTTTCTGGAAAGGCTGATTGAAAGCATCATGGCAGCTCATTGGGGTTTAAACAGGGTTTAAACAAGTCTATTAAGAAGACGTTCATCTCTATAAGAGAAATGAGAAGGCTTGGTTTATCATGCAGCCTGGCCTCTCTTCATCCTGAGGAGAAAGTTCCGCTTCTCCTCCAGAAGCTCCTGAATGCGTTTATTCCTGGTTCTTTCCCGAAAGCTGATCCGGTGCCTTGGGATCAGGTTGTTCTGAGAGATGTCACTGTCCACACCAATGATCCTGCTGTATGAGATGTCAATGGAGTTGTTTTCACCGGTGTCCTCAGCTCCACTCTGAGGCCTTGTCGGTGAAGCAGTGGTTGTCTCTGTAACCGGGGCAATGGTAGTTGGGGGTTGGGTAGTGGCTGGGTCTGGGGTTGTGGAAATGGTCACACTGACAGGGATGTACTCAGGCAGGTCCAGCCAGGACGAGGCAATGAGATCTGTCACGTCGTCATTGTTGATGGTAGGAATCATCATGGTGAGGTCATCATCCAGCACCACGGTTCCAGTGGTCACTGCCACGATGTCATAGGGCACTGTACTGTCATCACCACTGAGTATGGTCCCACTGCTTACTGTGGCATCGCCACTGCTGGTCACTGTGACATCACTGTATGGCATGGTTCCACTGGGCATCGTGATATCATCAAAGTAAATTTTTCCTGTGGGCGTTACGGCATCATCAAAAGTGAATGTGCTGGGAGTTGAGGCTAGAGGATCTGTGCTGTCATAGTACCACTCTGGAGCTTCACTTGTCATGACTGCATCATCGCTGATGTATGTGACGTTGACTGCTGATTCAAGGAAGGGCACGTTTGGAGTCGTTGGGTATATGCTAGTTTGTGAGGAGGCAGTGACGGAGGGGTACTCTCTCGATTGTTCCCAGACTGTGTAGGGAGTGGGGGCTGTAGTGTAGTATGAGGGAGTTGTTGTCAAAGTTTTCTTTTTGGGATTTGTCTTTTGTAGACTGGTCTTGCCTTTATTATTCTTTACATGTGTGTTTGTGGTATTTTTGGGCCCTGCTTTTGTGTCCTTTTTGGGGTTGGGGCTTGGTTGAGTGCCTTTTGTAAGTTTTGTGTTTGGCTTTGTATTTTTTTTAGGGTTGGCTTTTGGTGGAATATCCTTTTTGGGAGTATTCTTTTTAGGAGTTGTTTTTACAGGAGTAATCTTTTTGGGAGTTGCAGTCTTTTTGGGAGTTGTTTTCACAGGAGTAGTTTTTTGGTTAGTTGTAGTCTTTTTAGGAGTTGCCTTTATGGCAGTAGTCTTTTTGGGGGCTGTGTTTTTGGGAGGTGTAGTCTTTTTGGGAGCTGTGTTTTTGGGAGGTGTAGTCTTTTTGGGAGCTGTGTTTTTGGGAGGTGTAGTCTTTTTGGGGGCTGTGTTTTTGGGAGGTATAGTCTTTTTGGTAGCTGTCTTCAGTGGCGTAGACTTTTTAGGAGTGGTCTTCGGTGGAATGTCTTTTTTGGTAGCATTTTTTGGTGGTGTATTCTTTTTTGGATTAATCTTTGCTGGAATCACCTTTTTAGGAGTATTCTTTGGTGAAATATCTTTTTTGGGTTTGGATTTGATTGGAGTATCCTTTTCGGTACTGTTTCTTGCCAGATTTGTTGTTATCAGATTGGTCTTTGTCTGAGTGTCTGTGGTGTTTATGTCACTTGGTGCAGTTGGAGCAAATGTGGTGTTGTGTAGCTGTGGGCCTGTGTTGTCATCTTTTATTTCTGGGGGAGGCAGAGGCATGGAATGAGTGGTCAGACTGGGACTGGTGGTAGTAACTGGGATGGTTACTGTGGAAAAGGGAGTAGAGATGGCCAGAGCACTGGTAGCTGGTGGTGGATGAGTAGTGATCCTTTCTGTAGCACTGATCTGGAAGGGGGTGTAGGGAGGGGTAGTGGTGGTGGGGATGGGTGGATGAGTGGTGGTCCAGTGATCGGTGGCAGAGGGTGAAATGGTGGTGATGACAGCTGTGGTGGGCTGGGTGGTGGTGAAGCCAGAGCTGAGGTTGGTGGTGGGCGGATGGGTTGTAACACTGGACTGGATGGAGCTGATGGGGTCTGAGCTGAAGGTGGAGTTGGGCACAAGGTCTATGACGCTGACATTGCTGCAGGACTTGCAGCATATGCGTTGGAAGCCCACCAGAGAGCAGTAGCGCTTCAGCACCTCCATACGACAGAACACCGACCGGTCTCCATGACAACGCTGGCCTGTGGAGGAGAGAACAGAGAGCTGAGACTGGGCGCGGCCAGGGGGAAGCTGTGTCTGAGTGTGTGTGTATGTGTTTGTGCCTTATGTTCACTGTATGTTCAAGAATGTGCAAGAATACATATGCATGTTTACATTTGTCTGCATTTGACTATGTTTATTTGTTTGTACATACATACATGTGTGCATGTGTGTGTGTGTGTGTGTGTGTTTGTGGTTCCATGCTGTGCAGAGTAAAGTAGTAAAGGTAGAAAAGCCAGACCATTAGCAGAAGATGCAGGAAGGAAGGGCAGAAAAACCCAAACATCTACAGCAGTCAATAGATTAGTCCAGAGTAACTGAAAAGGAAAAAGAAGAGCGGCCAGTCTTACGTTGAGAGGACAGCGGCGTTTGACCTCTGGAGCTTGAATCCAAACATCTGATAAAGATTTTTGACTCCTAAATCTAACTAATACATTATGTTTTGCTTCAGGTCTGCATAACTTTGTAGTCTTGTACCCTTTATAAAAATAAAAATAATTGAGGTCTACTTGCAGCTTTTGACATTTTGACATTTTCTCTGACACAAAATCTAACCAGTGAGAATTCCTGGTGAGAGAAAGATCACACTTTTTAAAACATTTTTTATTGATACAATTTTGCTGTTGAGAATGACAGGAACTGAAACAATGAGATGTACGCCCCCCCTTCAATATATAGATATATTATTTTCTTAAGAAAAATAATTCAACTGTATCGAAAGGTACAAGTTCACAGTCACTTTGGTAAAACACTTCATTACTTGGAAATCAACCAATCAGTTCATCGATTGAAAAAAACAAAAAAATGAAGGTACATAAATGATAGTTTTGCTGCTTAAATAAAATACAGAATTTCCATGATGATGTAAAAACTGGAATGGCACATTAAGTGTCATATGAAACATTTACAAAACATTAATAAAATTTCCCTGATAAATCAAAGTGCATATAGACGCAGTGCACGTAGTCCATCTGAATGTTTCCCCAACGTTAGCCAAACGTTAGCCAGCCCCACGCAGCAGGCCAGTGAAGCCACAAAACAGTTACCCATAGTATAGAATATTATAGATTTTTTTCCATAAGTAAGAAGATAACAGTCATGAACATTATTAAATACAGTCAACACCAATGTTATATACAGTATCGCACTGCTAGGTCTGGCTTGGTCTCGTACAGTCCAACTCCAGCAGAAGGAAACCTTGGATAGCTCGCTACATAGTCACAACAGAAATATGTGATCACAATACAATGACAAGTCTGAAGTGTTTTTTTTTTTTTTCTAGATGCCATATGTGTCGATACCCTAGGCCCTTTGTAAACCCTTCCCAGTAGTCGGACATCGGTCCAACATCACCTTGGTAGGTTTGATGGTTGGCGGGTGTGAGTTTGTTAAGTTGGTTTGAAGCTGCCTCTATTCCGAGTGAAACTTTGAATGAATAAAGCCATCTCTTTCACAGATAAATGCCATTACATTCAATCCAAGATAAGGCATTGTTCATGTGGTTAATGTTCATCACAAAGTAAAACGAGATCGGACGCTCTAAAATCAAGGTTTATGAGGTATTTCTGTATCTGATCGCTATGTCTAGAAGCCCGAATGATGAAGCACTCACAAACACACACATGCTCACACCCTAACACACGCCACACACACACACACACACACACACACACACACACACACACACACACACACATACACATAAACACATGCACAAACTCCCATGCATACACATGCAGATAAACAGACGCTCACATGCTCTGCATTCACACATGCATGCATTTATGCCTGGACACACACCACACACACACAGAGATACACCTACATACACACACATAAAGACACACATATACATGCATTGCATTCACACACACGCATACACACACACACACACACGCACAGTCATGCATGCACCCACACAAACACTTTCTTTTCCTTTCTTTACATCCATGA